>WEIT01028721.1:0-26027 GCA_013389985.1 Dryoscopus gambensis
GCAAGGCACGGGTCACCATGACAACAGCTGACCCAAACTGGCCAACAGGATATTCCATACCATAAAATGCAATGCCCAGCATATAAACTGGGGAAGTTACCTGAAAGGGGGCTTATTGGAGCTTGGCAAAAGGTCTGGCATCAGTCAGCAAGTGGTGAGGAACTGTACTGAGCATCACTTGCCCTAGGTTTTGCCTCCTCCTCTCCCTCCCTATTGTTGTTGTTGTTATTATTAATAGTAGTATCATCATCCTTATTCTTATTATGATAATTACTATTATTAATAATATAATAAAAATTCCTCTTAAACTGTTCTTGTCTCAACCCAAGAGTTTTATTCCCTTTTCCCTCTTGATTCTCCTCCCCATCCCACCAAGTGTGGCAGGGAAAGGGAAGTGAGCAGTGGCTGCATAATATTTAGCTACCAGCTGAGGTTAAACCATAACAGCATTGTATTTCTATGTTATTTCTAGGAACTGAATTACTAAAAGAATGTAAAATTCAAACTTTCAAAATTAAGGTTAGTTTTTTGGGGTTTTCTTTGGGGAGGGAAGGAAGCTTGTTTGGGGGTTGTTGTTGTTGTTGTTTGGGGGTTTTTTGGTTTTTCTTTTTGTCCAGGCATAATTAACACCCTTTTGTGTACCTTTGTTTAGTGTGTATCTATAGAAACATTCATAAATGCCATATATTTCTATTTCTAAAGCTAGAGAAAATATCAGTGCAAAGACTTGGGTAATTAAAGAACACACTTCACACAGCTGCTTGGATTGGCTTCTTGGTCGAAGGTCAGAGCTATCATCTCCTTAAACTTCATTCTGCACGTCCTGATCAATCTGTCAGAACACCTGCATGTGCTCTTCTGTGCTGAACAGAAGCTGAATTTAACAGAGAGCAGGTAATCAATAGCAGTTATGTACTGTAGCAAGGTGAGAAGGCACATTATTTGTGAAGGATGTTTAGGGAAAAAGAGTGAATTATCTCCAACATGGCCGGATCAACTATCTCAGTTTAAAGAGCAATTAATAAAACACTGTCATTCAGAGACACATCTGAAATAGGAAATTAAATTCTGATGGAAAAATTCCTCTATTTTTTTTCTACTTTATTTTTTTCTACTTTATTATTGTCTACTATAATATTTATATTATTATTACTTTATTCTACGTTATTTTTTTATTGGTAATGCATTAACTGTATACTTTTATTTCCTGTATTGCATGTACAGAGTAAGACAATTTATCCAAAAGCATTTAAGGATTTTAGAGCTTTTTTCATTTAAAATTAATATCACTGTAATAGGCAAACAAAAATTATTTAATAGATGAGTACATTAATAACACAACCGACTGTTAAAAGACTTATTATCACATAGAAAAATACCTACTGTTTCAGAAATAATTTTCTTAGGCAGTCTTTAAATTTTTGAGCTTCCTCATTCAGGTGACCTCATCATTCATCTTACTGAGATACAAATGAAAACCTAGGATACAGGATACAAAACTCTGCAGGAAAAGAGGGGATTTTTATGTGAAAAATGAGTCACATTGTAGTCATATTATAAATATGACAAATTAGAGATATAACATATTGGAGTATGGTTTTGATGTTGCATGTGCATATGTAATAGAAATTCTACATACTCATTCTGTGCATTTGTGAATTGTTTTCCTCTCCATACAAAGCCATGAAGAAGTACTAGCTGGGTGTGAATGAGACTTGTACAAGTTTGCAGTCAATTCCAAACTCCAGGGACAGTCCTTGAGAGATAAATGTTCACATTAAAAACTGTGGGAATGACTTAGCCTGATTATAAGCCACAGCCCACTGGGTGGCACCCTGAATATTGTTCTTCCCCTTAGTCTGGAAAGTTCTGTTAAGTTCGGTTCTGCATTTGTTCTGTGTTACAACTCCGCCCCCCAAACTCCCTCACTGGATTGTATCCCAGTTGTATCCTCCCCTCTCCCTGTCCCTCATTGGTTCCCGTTCTGTTGCCGCCCCCCCTGGAAAAAGAGATTGCACGCCCATCTGGGCGTCAGTCCGGCTCGAGAATTCGGCCAGTCCAGTTGGTTTATCCGTCTGTGTAAGTCCTGGCTGCGTCGGATTAAAAGCTTTTGGACTGTCCTTCCCGCCTCCTTTGTTCTTGGGACGCTTTTTGCCTTGAAATCAGGCTACCTGGCCGAGCCGCACCGAAGAGGGAAAAAAGCGCATTTTCCCACCCGGCTCTGAGATTCTCCGTTGCGTTTCCTCTGCTGCCTGCTGAGCGGCGAGGACGCATTGGAGACGCTGCTGCGCTGCCTCTGCCTTGTGAGCTCGACCAGGGAAAAACCCGGAAAGCGAATAAAAAACGGATGTAATTTTCATTGAAAAAAGTGAATAGAGAACCAGGGAGATGGGGGATAAAAACCTATCCAAACAAAAACACCCCTAAACCTCCAAAGATGCCCTCCCTCGTACCAGTGTTGTTGCAGCATTGTTTTGTTTGCAAATCAATAAAGATGTAATTTATTGGAAATTGAAACTAACTGCTGTGCCTGCATAGACTAATGATCATGACAAGTTGATCCAGTGGATGCATTGCTATGTCTAACTCCATTGAGACTCAAAGCTATGTTGACCAAGACATTTAATTTTTAATTCCTCTGATTTTAATTTGACATTGGAATTCTAACTTTAGCAACAATTACAATTAAGAAAGTAGATTTCTTCATGTCTCTTCCTCAGATGCTCCAGAAAGCCTGGCAAGCCCAGCAAGCTCCTTTTTATCTCTTACAATTACACTTTGGTAACCCCTTACTTTTCAAATCTTAATCCTAGACCAGAAAGACCTACTTTTAAAAATTATTATTCTTCTTTCTTGCATTCCTTGCCTACACTTCACAAACCATGCTATGGTGATCTCAGAAGTAATCTATGTCTCGGGTTCTACTTCCTGTAATTCACACTTTGAGCCATAAACAATATTGACTTTTCAACCTTTTCAAAGAAGTTCTAAATAGCACAATTTATCACACTGGGCAGGGGAGTCTCAATCTCTCTGCTCTGTCATCACTGAAGAAAAATGTGCTGTGCCACTTTTCCCATTTGCTCTTTTCCTCGGGCATCTCAAAAGGGCTTCAAATTACATGGCTTAGTGCCATCCTGTGTGGCCAGGTTCTGTTCTTTCAAAGGGAAACAAAGGGAAAGCAAAAGGCTAGAAGAAATTTTCCTTACCTAACCCAAGGATTATATCCAAGATAATATTCCCCTCCAAAAGCTGAAATCTCAAATCCAGAGGTGTCCAAGGGCATCCTGGACCACAAGTCAATTTTAGCTATCAGGCTAAGAACACCTACAGCAATAATAAATTTTACTATGGAATCTGTACTGTATTTGTAGTTTACAACATTTAAGAGGCCAAATTAATAAATTGAAAATTATTTTCTATATTACTGAATGAACTTGCAACATTACATAGAAGACCATCACAAAATTCCATGTGCATTAGCTAAATAGTCCTTCAAGGCAGACCTAGTGTTAAATGCACCACTTATTTATGTCATAATTACTAAGATGTACTCAGAAGACTGACAAAATATGCTTAATGCACAGAGAAGAGCAGCAGCAAAACCAACCAAGTAAGCACACAGTGCAATAAATAAAAACATTTCTGAGAATTTCTCTCAAAATGAGTGTGACTGCTGAACACGCGTGCCTACAGGCACAAGCAGCAATGAAATTAAGAGGCTCTTTTTCAAAGGGAGTTTGAAAAAAATCTGAAAATGTGTGAGGTTTGTTGTGAAGAAAGAAACTTGCAGTAATTCTGACACACATAGGCCTGATGGTATATATTGCTATATAATGAAAAATACTGGGTTGATAATACCATAAAAAGGAGAGGATTTTAAGTTAATGCAAGTCAAAATGTAGTAAAGAACTTCTTGCAAAGCTTTTCCCCTTCCTTGACACTTCATCAGGAAAATAATTTTCTTCAGCAACTCCTCTCACATGAAAGAATTATATTCTATCATGCAGTTGGCTCAAATAACTCTCAACCACTGATAAATTTTAAACTCCTAAAACACCCCTCCCACACCCTCAGAAGTTTGAGTATTGTTGCACATCCTTTCAATACCAGCAATAAAAATTATTTTTTTCTCTACAGAACAGTTCATGTTCATTAAAAGTCACTATGGCAGAATGCGCTATGTTTTCAGGTCAATGTCATTCCTCAAAACATTTCTGAGAGGATCTTGAAAAACCCACAGAAATACTGGGCTTACAAATAGAGTTTACTGCATCAAAAGTGGTGACATGTTTATTTACATTAAATTTCTCGTACTAATGCCTCGAATATACATAACTCAGGAAATATATCTGCACTTCCAGAGAGCAGATACACTGTATTACGGGGAAATTCAGAAAAAGGAGAAAAAGAATGATAATGCAAACTACTTTAATTGCAATAACTAAAATGACAAGCATTAAATTATGGCTATGTGACTCCTGCCATTCTGTGTCGAGCAAGCTTAGCTTACTAGTCAAGTTATAAAACCCAATCATGTTGATTCTCTTAGACCTATATTTGTGAAATAAACCATGCTTGCTTAAAGCACAAAGCCTTGATGTTCATTAAAGTAATTTAAGCAAGTTTGCTCCAATGGTTAAGCCTCAACCCAGTTAATTGTCAAACTGCAGCTGATGAACTCATTACATCCTGGTATCTGAATTGCTTCTGATAATGTGCCTATAAATTTTTTCTAGGGATCAGCTAGAGCTGACAGGATAAAAACTATTGGACTTGTATCTTCTTACTGGAAGATATTCTTTTTCATTCAAACATGATAACATTTTTATAACGAGTAGTTATTCCTGGGTATGTCTGGCAAATAGGTATTTTCCTAAACCAATGAGATTTTGCTAACTTGATCCATTAAATGTGTTGTTAATATTGGACTCTATGCATGTTCTAGTCTTCATAAAAAGACATTGTGTATTTGCATGTTTTCTTTGTTTTAGACATATCATACGAAATCTTTGAAAGTTTTCCTGGACATCCCATTCAGAAGTGACTTAGTGTATTGTGCTGCAACTCATAAAAATCTCAGAGCTGAAGCTGGGGCACAGAAATCCCCTAGGGAGTCTATGATTATACAAACCACCTTTACCTATCAACACCTCCTAGAGAGGCCCTGCCCTGTGCTCTCTAGGGATTCCAGCCAACCCTTCTCTTCAATTTAAAAAAATAAAATACCTTATTAGTACCATTCCCGAAGCATTCCCATCATTGTTTTACACTGATTTAGCAAGAAAAGTCCTGAAGCTAGTTTATTTGGAGAGATTTCTAGACTCCCCTGACACAAGTAGCTGCATTTGCAGTCTAACTTGGGGAATCACTGACTGGCAAAATGCTACTCTGTTGATTTATAATCCTTGGAATGTCAAAGATATGACAGATTTTATTACAATTTCTAGTAAGAGAGGAATTAGTATTTACCTATATAAAGAATTTGATTAAAACTTGATAACATTACATTGGTTTGACAAGTAATTTCAGTTCATAGCACAAGCTGTCAGTCACTAAATCCACTATGATGTATTTCAGATAGAAACCATGCTGTATAATACAAAATTGAGACACAGACTTTGTGTTATTTTAGTGGTAATATTAAAAAAAAAAATCTCAGAACTGAAAAATTCCAGATGTGAGGACAGCAGATGCCAGAAGCTTTCATTTAACCCCACTACAGGACAAGGAATCTTTGCAGAGCTGGTGAAATATTAAACTGTCAACACTGCAAAGATCTTCCATGTGGAAGGGATGACCGAGTAACAGCTTCTTGTATTTTCTGATCAGTTAGAAGGAAAATTAGTACATTTGTTTGCTTTTCATTTGGGTTAAACTAAGCTCTATCACATTAGCATTTGATTAGGAAGGGAAAAGTTGCTTACAGCTTACAGCAATACACTTGAAAATGGTTGAGTTAAAGCCATTATGAGCATATTTTAAAATCAAATTACCTATGCTGGTGATTAGAGACAGCTAAACTGGTGTTAAAAAACAAAGTCTCCCTATTTTTCTGTTCACAACTTCTCTTAAATTCTGTAATATCACGCATTCTACGTGAATGCCTTGATTATTCCTTTCATGACAGCCACAAATCACATACTTTTTGCATCCTGAAATGCTGAGTTCTGTTGCCCATCTAGGTTCAAGGTGGTCCAGTCCATCCTCATTTCTTTAGCATGACTGGTGTTTCTGTGCCTCCAGTGTTCACCACATGGCTCCTCTATGGGTCACATCCATGGGTAGTGGTAAATCTTGTTTGTATGAGTGCTCTCATCCTATTTACACCATGTTGTTCTTTTGTAATATACCCTTCAACTGAGAATCACAATGCTCCACTACTAAATTCCAAATGAAGGGACAGAAAATACTGTGAAGCATGTTTTAATTTCAGTCTGCTGAGATAACTGCTCAAGTTTTTGCAGTACGAATTCCTATAGCAAGTACCAGTGTAGAATACGAGTGTTTCTGATGGTTTATTGGGATATATCTTCTTTTCCTTGAATTACTTTTTCCATGCTTTTAGGAGGGAGGGTTAGTGTGTTTAAAAAGGGGAGTTTAATGGAAGCTGACACTGACTAAGCACTGTGTGTCTCTGACACAGAGATCCTTTTGTCCTTAGACTAAAGCAGAGAATGTCAGAGAACTGTTTGAGCACAAGGCAACAGACACTTTTTCCTCACAGTTACTGAAGCCTGACAAAAGGCAGACATACACAGCATTCCCCAAAATACCTTAAACTGGGTTCTTTCATTGATACAAAGGCTTTCAGCCTGGAAGCTGTTTGCTCTTGCAGTGCAAAACTCAAATAGAGCAGCAATGAGATTTTATTGCTGCTCTTGCCTAGCTTTCCTTTGGTGCCTCTCTTTCTCCAGATATGTTTTGCAACAACAGATTGATCTTTGCAGACAGCATATACTGCATGCCATGAAAGATACTATATTGCTAGAGCAGGAAGGAAAAAGTGAGTGTGCTGGTTTTGGCTCGTGTAGAGTTGATTTCCTTGAGGATGGTTAGTATAGGGCTGTGGCTTGGATTTGTGCTCAACTCAGGGTTGATAATTTAAAGGCATGTTTGTTATTCCTGAGCAGGGCTTACACAGAGCCAAGGCCTCCCCTGCTTCTTGTACTGCCAGGTGAGGAGACTGGGGGTGTGCATGGGCGGCGGGGAGGACACACAGCCGGGACAGATGACCCCAGCTGACCACAGGGTGTCACACTCAGCATATAAAGCCAGGAGGAGGAGGAGGAGGCGGGGACATTCGGACTGACAGTGTATTAATTCCTTGTCTTGCTTCGCTTGTGTGCGCGGCTTTTGCTTCATCTATTAAACTGTCTGTATCTCAACCCAGTTTTTCTAACTTTTATTCTTCAGATTCTCTCCCAGTCTCAGTGGAGGAGGATTGAGTGGCTGCAGAGTGCTTGGTTGCTAAGAGGGGTTAAACCAAGACTGAGAGAAGCATACTTTTGTATCTGATTCTTCAAACAGATCAAGAAACTAGAAGTATTTCCATTATAATCTTGAAATTTTCTATTGGGAATGAAGAAACTGGGGTTTATATTCTCAGATCTCAGTTGTATTCTGGTTCATTAATTTACTCTAAATTACTTACTTCCATGACTTATTTTATACCTATAAGAAAGAAATTTGATATTTCTCTTTGAATTCTTGTAGTGTGAAATCCTCTACATTTAAGATCAATACTGTATTACTTATTACAGTTCATCACAGACTTTGGAGAAAAGCGTTCAGCAAAAAAAGGAAGAAACACGTCAGCTGGTGATCTACTGCTCTGAATTTCTGACTGTGAAATCTTATCCTAAATCTTTTCAGACATGCTGAAACACCTTCACTACAAATTTGCCCTTGTGATATGAAGTATCCTCATTTTATGTGCAGTACATGCTACATCTTCATCTACAAACAGCAACAATCTGCAGTTAATAAATAATGCAAGACGAGCTATTCAAACCCCAAAGAGCAAACACTAAAGATTGTACTTCAGGTTGGCCTTAAAAATCCTGATAGTTCAGCTGTGGAGCCACCCCTTCCAATGAGATACTTTCAAGTGAGCAATATTACGAAAACATGACACTGAATATTGAAGACTATACAGAAGTGGGAATTAGGAAGGACAGTTGGGGTATTAAAGGATGCCATAAATAACCTTGCACACGTGCTGTGCCAGACAGAGACAAAAGGAACAGATTCTATGAAGCCTACCCAGTCAATGAATGTAACCTCTTCCTTCCCACCTCCTTTTCCTCTTTCAGTGCCATTGCAGAGATTGCCATATAGAACAGATCATCTTTTTCTTTCTTAAAAAAGAAAAAAAAAAAAGGATTTTAATCTAACACCACCTAAGTTGAGGTGATTGGCAAATAGCTAACCATTAATGATGCTTTCAACAAGAATGGATGCCAAAAGTTATGAAACCTTGCCTGGCAGATAAATGGTACCTTTCTGAGCCATCTGTCTTACAAATGATCCTATATATACAGCTATTATTTCAGTCAGACACTGGCAGGTCTGCAATTGTTCATGGCCTCAGTGAAGAATAATACCTGTCATGCAGTTTCATAGCTCTGACTTTTAACAGACCTGTTTTCAGCTTGTCTCAAATGCTGCACAACTGCACACACGGAAGCACCAGAAAAGAACAGGTAAGATAAACACCAAGGACGCTCATATTTCTCTCTATGTAGGTTTAAAATCCCTCAGAATTGTCCTGAGGAAATTTTGCTAGAACGTGCTGCTAAAATTGCAAATAGTTCTCTACCCATTTGTAAGAAAACACTAAATGGTCTGCTGGCTTTGGCTGGGATAATTTTCTTCACAGTAGCAGGTAAGGGGCTGTGTTTTGCATCTGTGCTGGAAACAGTGCTGACAATTGAGGGATGTTTTAGTTATTGCTGAGCAGGCCTTGCACACTCTCAAGCCCTTTTCCGCTTCTTGTACCACCATCAAAGGGGTTGAGGTTAAACAACAAACTGGGAGGGGGCACAAGCAGGACCTGATCCCAGCTGACCAGAGGGATAATCCTATATCATACAGAATTGTGCTCAGCCTATGAAGCTGGGGGAAGAAGGAAGTGGGGGAAGACACTGGAAGACACTGGGAGTGATGGCAGTGTCTTCCCAAGTAATGGGTGTGTGTCCACTCTTCCCTGGGACTCTCTC
The DNA here is from genome assembly GCA_013389985.1 of Dryoscopus gambensis. Taxonomy (NCBI): domain Eukaryota; kingdom Metazoa; phylum Chordata; class Aves; order Passeriformes; family Malaconotidae; genus Dryoscopus; species Dryoscopus gambensis. The sequence goes on from WEIT01028721.1 coordinate 9,222, forward strand.
AGAAGTTACCTCATCATCTCCTCTGACTTGCTTACCTGGTGATGCAGAAATCTCCCATGTGTCCCTCATCTTGCATACCCTCACCTCAGATTTAGGCACTGTTGATTGGCAGCCTGAACAGGGCTTACACTTCTTTATTCCTAAAAAGTAATAGTGGGATGCTTTTGACTAGTCTCTTACAAACCTAAAATGAATGCAGCAATCTGTTGTTAAAGCTAACAGCCTTCTCTTTTATGTTTCCTTATTCTAGGTTTTCTCACAGAAACAAATACATGTTTCCAAATGCTATTTTTCATAAAACCAGCAAAAGTTTTGGAAAGGAGTCTCATTAAAATCTTAATACTTCTGACAAGTAAAGGCATTTTCTGCAGAAGTCCTAGTTCCACGATCATGCCAAAGCAAAGAAAGCTTTCCTATGTCTATTGTTTATTCTTTCTGATACAGGAAAAAACTCCAACTGGTTTGGCTTGTTAGTTGCGCATGTTGAAGATCTTCTTTTCAGTATAGTATGAAACACTATCAATGTTTTCTTATTTATTTTTACATTTTCTTTCTGTTCTGTCCAGAAAAGAATACTTAATACAGATAAAAACTGTTTTCCCCTCTTTAGCAGCAACAGAATTTCAACACAATACAGGCTTCAAGTCCTCTGCGTAAGTTATCACCCTTTTAGTTATCAGAAACCTCTGAAACTGTTTAAAATATCAATTAGGATTTTGTTAGATATCTGTTAACAAGGTTACTTTTATACCCTGGGTACTTGGCCCGACCAGTGAAGATCTAACATAACACTATCCTCCATGTAACAGATCTTTACACTCATTATTTTTCTTCAATTCTTCTACAATTTCTTCAGTCGCTGTAAAAGTAAATAGTGAAGTACTTTTGGGCCTGTAATCCCATGTCAACCCCTGCCAAAGCTAGCCACCATCACAANCAATTTAGACTGCATGAGGTGACAGCAGACAAAAAGACAGTAACGGCTCAAATAGAAAAAGTATAAATGAAACAGACATCAAATACCATGCAGTGCTTCCAGATGATGCACAAACAGGCTGCAATGATGTGCTATAAAGTGGAAGTTGGTGCTTCGGAGTTATTAGGGAGGTTACTGTTTTCTGTAAATTCATGTCATTACCTCAGTGATAGCTGACCACTTCCATGGGACGGATTTTGAAAAAAGTGAAAGCCATTTTTAATCTGAGACATTGCAATCCTTTGTGAGTACTGGACAGCACTCCTGCTCACTACCGGAAGTAGTGTGTATCTGTATCTTCATAGATGCCACAACTTGCAGTTGCAGTTTGATTTTCTCAGTCAAATATTATCCCTCCAGGAACATTCTAATGTACCTTTTACCATAAAAACCTAACATACTGAATCAGCAAACATTCACGGTTGAGCTTCTTCTATGGCTGAGAGATGACAAACAAAACCCTATAGTCTTTTCCTTAATTTATACACAGCAACAAATTAGGTTGATGATTTATGAAAATCATAATATCCACTAAAAATGATATGGTGAAATTTATCTAAAAGAATATTCAAAAATCAACTAAATATTTTGTCTTTCTGTCTTATAGGATAAATGTACAACAATAGAAAAGAACTGACTGAATAGTTATGTTCAATCTACAACAAAATGCTGTCCAGATCAACAGAGCTTCTGATCCACCAGAGATCTATTTTTTTTACTAAGAGGTTCATCAAGGCTGGGCACTGGGGATGTATGCTATTCAACATTCTAGCAAACTTACCTAGTAACTACAGTAATTGAAGAGTTGGCAGAATTTGCCAACAAGACATTTTTGAGATTACAATCATAGGGATCATATTTAAACCTGAAAAGAGAGATGGCAGCAAAGTCAATTCGTACTGGATATGGTTCTTGTGCAAGTGGACCTCATTTGAATCTAAGGGATTGTTTCTCTGTGTGTAGAACTCTATGTTTATAGTTTTATTCTTACAGGGTAATTAAAATTGCTTGTGCGTTGATAAAAAATTATCAATAAAATTAGATAGCCAAAAGAAAGCATTAACAATTTGAGAATAAGCATTTCACAGCAACTGAAAGTAAATTATCAGAATTCTTTTTAACCTACACAGCCTTTAGGTAGGGTGATAACTTTAAGCTATGATAATTATTCTCTGGAATCTGCTTGGACAGGAAATGCTTTAACCTAGTTTCCACTACTTCTCTTTAATTACAGTATTCTAGAAAAAGTTTTTGTCACTATAGCAGAAAATAAGTTTTATTCAGTTTTGCTAGAATTCAATATAATTTTGCTAGAGTGAAATATAAAAACGTAACTCAAAAATAATTGATATTTTGAATAGAGAACTCAATCCAAAGACAGTTTTCATCACAGTTAAAGTATTTAATGACAAAAACCAGGGTTTCCAGTAGTGAGTCAAGAGAGCAGGTCCCACTTTTTTTTTTAATTCCCCAGAATGGCACAAAATAATTTCTACATCTTTGAGAACTTCCAAGGAACTGGTTACAATAGATATCAGCAAGTATTACAATTCTGGCAAATCATAGCAAAACCTACCTACCTTTAAGATCAATTTTAAGAGCGCACATTTTTGTTAATATTTCACATAATGCACAACTTTTGCTAGACACAAAAGTAGCCTTTTAAGACAGAGCTTGCAGTACAGCAGTCAAGTCTAACAATACATTATTTTTATTCTGTTTAGAACTTTAAAAAGATAAAGAAACTATTAATTTTGTTACAATTTACAAATACATTCTTTCATATGAAACATTAACCTGAATCATAGTATATGTTATGTACATGACTATCTAATAATACTAGGCTGTATAGACTACAAGCTAAGTTCCAGAAGGAAACTGCAATGCTCTAAGATTTACCTTTGGATAAACATTTATACACCTTGATTTCTTTTCTAAAAACTACCAAACCTTGTAGTTTAATGAATAGCAAGAACAAAGTAAACAGACAAACCACTTTTCCTTCATTCAGAAGACTAGGTTACTTAAAGTACCCATAGTAAATGGCTTTTGATGGTTGAATTAAAGTCCTGAGTTATGATAAAAAACAATACACTTAACTGGAAGATATAAAACAACCCAAAATGCTGAAAAAGTCAGGTGAGACTAAAGCAGTGTTTTAGTACAGTTCAACTCACAAGAGGTCTGGAACTTAGCAGTGCAAGTGTGATCTTGTCCTATCCAGCTGGTATTTATGTAAACACTTGAAAATCTATGCCTTTTTATCTGAATTTGGACAACTAATTCTTTTCAGGTTTATCTGATCTGGGTTTTGTTCCAATTATTTGCAAGCTTAGAGGAATGGCTAGATGGCAGCAGCTCAGAATCTACTTCTTTCGAGAGAAAGACTTGTGAGGTTAGCAGCAGGATATAGTCTAAAAAGAGTGGAAATATGACAAAAAGATAGCTATGCGGTCAAAAATGTACTCCCTGACTGATTTATAATCCATCTTTTTTAGAAGAAAAAAAAAGCCTAGAATTTTGTATCTAGCAGAAGTTTAATTTCTAGTCAGATGCTGTTTTCCTGGTTAATTGCAGAAATACCCATAAGTCACTACAATAGCATTCAGACATTTCCAGGGCAAGCATTACTTACACATAGCTCAATGGAGTGTTCAGAACTTGTGCTGTTAATGAACTTGTTCTGATTTATAACAGAAGAGGTCAAATTCTACTTCAGTAGGTGCTAGATTTGGTAACTGTTGGAGCTGGTGCTCAATGATCACATGGTACTACACAAATGACCCATTCTCTCAACTCCCAGTGTGAAATTAAATAAAAAAACTTTATACAAAACTGTTTAAATTACAGGAAAAAACAAAAACAAAACAGATGTAAAGTTTGAATGCAATCAGCTAACTAGACAGTGTCCTTAGTTCAAATGAGAATACTTTCCTATAGGCAAGCATCGTTTTACAAAATGGCTATTTTCCATTATTTCAGCTTGCAGTAAGTAAAATATTCTCAATTACTACAGTAGCTTTTATCTCTCTTAAAAGCACTGCTCTGAGGATTTTAGACTGTTGTGTCATTAATAATGCAAAAATCATATTCTACAATGAATACAGTACATTCACATAATGCCAGCTTTTCTCTGGTAAGATGAGGGCAAAAACGAAGAGCAGGCATTTTCAGAAGATGAAGGCTGTACCTTCTGCAAGGATTTCTTTTCTAGCTTACTGGTTTGAAAAAAGCAACATCTTTTTCTCCTTTTTCTATTCCTTTTCATTCTCAAAGCATACTAGACCATCTTAAAAATGTTAAGAAAACAGCTGTGAAGGAAAATGGTAACCTACTTATTTTTGTAAGAGAAATACAGTGCATATATTGCATATAGTGAGTACAGATAAAGTAGTCACCCTTCCAGTGATAACATATTGAAAGCTAAGACTCAAACTAGAAGTTGATTCTAGTGTACCAAGACATGCTTTTTGAAAGCCTCTATATTAAAAATCAGACAACTTGCTAACACAAAAGTCATTCAAATCAGAAAAATTTCTGAAGTGTTCCAAAAAGCTCTTACTGTAGAATTTATGAAAAACAGATGTCTTGAAAATAGTGTACTCTCATCTTCCCAGGCCTTTGCATTCTCATTTTCATGGGCCTTTAGCCACACAAGTCACAGGTAAAAAGAAATGTTTTTTTATACCAGACTGCTAAATTGTAGATTGTGTTTGAGGCACAGCTATGTGCGTATAGATGTAAAAATTACTTTTTTCCTCAATTTTGAAACCTCAAGCATACATTCCTTGTGTTTCAGTATACTATTCAAATAATCAGTCTGAAAGTAAAAATAGGAACATGTAAATGCTGATATGAATGAAATTCAGATATGCACTTCTGAATGCTGGTGCACATGCAACACTTCCTACATTAGTTAGAAGAAACAATTTTTTCTGTTTCTGAGGACAAAGCAGTTTGTCCTCCACTATAGCTACAACCCCAGATGTTTAATTCTAACATTCATTTCCATTCTGCTGATGCTACATTAAACGAAGAAAATTATACCCCTTCTTTGGATTTTATTTCCACACACATGTCCACAATCAGTTCAATCATTTTTTTGTACAACCACAGAAGAATACTACTATTTTAATCCTGATCAGCTTGTCATTTGGTCCTTTTTCAGTGTTTGCTTTCACTTCTGTAACAACTGAAATACAGGTAGAAAGTACCGCAGGACTGTGTAGCAATATTAAAAAAGAGGAACAAAAGTAAGTCAGAAAGGTAGAAATGCAACACTTTTTCCTGCACAGAAACTGAAAGAATGCATTTCCACTGAACAGGAAGGAAAAAGCACACAGAAGACTGATCTCCTGTAAAAGTTGCTGATTGTAGCTTTTTCAGCTTCTCTTGGGAAGATTGCAACTTTGGGCAGTATCTCAGCATTTGTGCTTCATGGCAAGCTGAAAAAGAGAGAAAAAAAATTAATTAAAGAGATATCACGTATAACGACAGCTGTGTCACTAATGTGGCTAGTTTGGATAAGAAGGGTTTGTAAGATAAATTCTCCAAAAGATGCCTGAAATCCAATAACTTCTTTGCACACGGATATGCAGTCATTCCCTTCCCTTTGACATAGAGACAAAGCCTCCCTTTGTCATGCTGAGGAGGCAGGATTTATCTGCTTTCACAGCTCTGTTTCCCAATGTTCCATTATATTGCTATCTGTGAGGAATGCTACAGCAAGACACCAGAAACAAAGACATGCTTAAAAGAATAGTAATTTTGACCCAATGATTTTGATTGTTAACTACAATCAGAAATTCCAGGCAAGTAATTTAAAACACCTATTCAGGAGCTCTGCCACTACGTAATGATGAAAAAGAAAGGACTGATTGCCTTTGCACCTCTGTGATTACCGATTATTTCCAATTCAAATAATTCAAAAATGGACTTAACTGGGAATGAAAGGGAGAAGAACGAGATGAAGTGAGTTAAAACCTGTATAAAATGTGTAGACAAACTGACTTTGCAAACCAAGCAGAGAGCTTAGGGTTAGGTTCCATATAATAAAAACTTGCTATCTGAAGATAATAGCATGCTAACAAAGCTGAGATGAGTGAACCCTCTGGGAAATTACGTAAACACCAGAAATGGTAGGGGCCGTTAAAACTGACTCATTTGCTACTGGTGAAATGATGAACAAAAAATGACTCAAACTAAACTGACATAAGCCTTTGATACTCAAAGACTTGGTTACAAATATGCTTTAAAAAAAATTAATATTTTTGTAGATACATTAGAAATGTCTTTCAGCATGAAAGAACAAACTAACACTTTTCTTTTCTTTCTTTTCTCAAACAGCATTTTTTTTTTCAAATCTGTCTTTGGCAGGCAACTCTGAGAAGTTTTTACTACACAGAACTTATAACTTGAAGATCCTGTGCAGTCATCAACAAAGGGAAGGGTTTTTTTAGAGGCAAAGCAGGTGAAGAAGGTGTCACAAGCAGGATCTGATACATACTCTGAGCTAAGTTCAAGACTTTATACAGCTAAGTAGAGATACATGCTTTCATTCAACAAACTGACAGCCAAATCTGTGATTTTAACCTACTGAGTCTTATCCTGCCGAAATCTTACCTTATGTGCAGTTTCTGCAAACTGCTGAGCACTGTTTTTCAGCTCCTCTGTCTTTTCTTCTGCACGACCTAGCCTTTCACCACGCTCATTCAAGGCCTGACTTGCCTTCTGTACTGCGCTTGTCACACTGTCTGCTGCTGAATGGAGTATGCTGTTTCCTGCAACCCCAAAAGAAGCCATTAGTGCACTCAAGTATATACATGCTTTGTATTAAATATAATTAATTTAATTTATAATGCTCTGGAGCTGATGTGCTATCTGGACCTGCCTCACTTCACTACAACCTCCCTTCAGGTGGTTGTTGAGAAAGATGAGATCCCCCCCAAGCCTCCTTGAGACTAAACAAACCCAGCTCCCTCAGCTGTTCCTCATAAGACAAGTTCTCTAGACCTCTCACGAGCTTTGTTGCCCTTCACTGGACATGTTCTGGTACTTCAATGGCCTTTTTAAAGTGAGGGGCCCAGAACTGAATGCAGAACTCGAGGTGTGGCCTCACCAATCCTGAGTACAGAGGGATGGTCACTTCCCTAGCCTGCTGGCCACACTATTTCTGATACAGGCCAAGATGCCACTGGCCTTCTTGGCCACTTGGGCTCACTGCTGGCTCGCACTGAGCCCGCTGTTGACCAGCACCAAGTCCCTTTCTGCCACTCCTGCCCCAGCCTGTAGAGCTGCCTGGGATTGCTGCAACCCAAGCGCAGGACCTGGCACTTTGCCTTACTGAACTTCATGCTGTTGTCCTCAGCCCACTGAGTGAGTCTGTCCAGATGCCTCTGTAGAGCCTTCCTTCCCTCCTATCTTAGTATCATCTGCAAATCTACTGAGGGGGCCCTCAATTCCCACATCCAGATCACCAATAAAGATGTTTAACAGGATCAGCCCCAAAACTGAGCCCTGGGAAACACTGCTAGAGACAGGTGGCCAACTGGATTTTAGTTCCATTCACCACAACTCTCTGGGCCTGGACACCCAGCCAGATTTTTATCCATCAAAGAGTCCATCCAAGCTGCAAGCAGACAGCTGATCTAGGAGAATGCTGTGGGAGATGGTGTCAAGCACTTTATTGAAGTCTAGATAAACAGCATCCACAGCCTTCCCCTCATCTACAAGTCACTTTGTCATAGAAGGACATCAGGGAAGTCAAGCAGCACCTTCCTTTTGTAAATCCATGTTGGTTGGGCTTGATCCCCTGGTTGTCCTGGCTATCCTTTTTTTCCACAGCATTAAAACCAAATATATAATACTTTTAAATGAATTATTCTGGTAAATGCATGAAACAAATTCAACACAGCTCAAGTGAGCACTACAGCAAATCTCCTGTTAAAGTCTGCTGTTCTTACAGACATACAAAGACAAGTGAAAACAGACACAAACACACTGCTTTTATCGTTAATCTGAGAAGTGTATCTACTTCAAAAATATTCTCAGGTTAAAAAATCAGACCCAAACAACGAAGGGCTATTTTTCTACTAGTTTGTTGTAGTTTAGCCCCAGCCAGCAACCAAGCACCACGCAGCTGCTTGCTCACTCTCCTACCAGTAGGACTGGGGAAAAAACTGGAAAGGTAAAAATTATAAAACTGATGGGGTGAGATACAGACAGTTTAGCAGGGAAAGCAAAAGCTATGCACTAAAGTAAAGTAAAACAAGGAATCAATTCACTGCTTCCCATGGGCAGTGGGAGGAGAGCTCTCATCTCCAGGAGAGCACCCATTACACAGTAACAGCTCAGCATGAAGACAAATGTCACTACCCCAAACTTCCTCCCCTTCCTCCTCCTTCCTCCCACTTTATGTACTGAGCATGATGTCATTTGGTCTGGAATATCCCTTTGGGCAGTTGTCCAAGCTGTGTCTCCTCCTCCCAGCCTCCCATGCACCCCTAGCTTCCTTGCCAGCTTCATGGTATGAAAAGTGGAAAAGGCCTTGGTTCTGGCCCAAGCCCAGCTCAGCAATAACAAAAACATCTCCATATTATCAACCCTGTGTTCAGCACAAATCTAAAACATTGCCCTGTACCAGTCACTGTGAAAAAAATTAACACAGCTGAAGCTAGCACACAGTTTCATTAGAAAAAACAACAAATGACCCTTTCAGACCCAGTTTTCAAATAATAATCCTTTCCTTAGAAAGGCCAAACAAACAATGAATAGTGAAACTAAAGGTTGCCCTGAGTAACCTGTGGAGCACAATACAAGCTGCATATGAAGGAATTCCTGAGATAAAGAAAACTGCCTTACAATTTTATTAAACTAAAACTCAACTAGCATTAACCTATGGAGGTGAGGGAGACACTAAAAAACCTACACACAGTGACTCACAGATGATGAGTCAAGATGAGAAATACCAAAAAAGAGCACCCTGGCCTCCTGTATACCAATGTTGTTACATTTTTAACATCAGGAGTTAAAAAAAATGGATGTATAGGATGTGGGACTGCTACAGGTTGGGGGTTTTTTTCTATTGTTGCATTTAGAAAAGGAATATAACAGCTGGCATTATTGTTGAAGAGATTAATATCTAACAATACTGTGAGCTGGAACTTTGCAGAGATAGAAATTAATCTTTTCAAGTGGTCTCCCTTCAGACACTAAGGCGTTTGATTGTAAACCAAACAACTTTATATATTGCACACTTTCTTACTTTAAAATTTTTCAGTCAGTTACTATTTTGTTCCTAATTTTTTTAAAGAGATTATTATTTTGCCCTCTGTTCGGGCAGCTTTTCCAATAAGCACATCCACTGAAGCAACACTGCACTCAAAATAGTTTTCCTTTTTTGGTGGTGTGATCTAATGGCTTTAGCCTCTTGCATATTGTTAGTTTTCTAGGATAAGAGTTTTAAAAGCTCCCAACACTGAATTAAATCTGTTGTTTACAAGATCACAAAGTCTCTGCTGAATTCAAAGGAAGCAGGCTACATGGATAACCTTATAAAACTAAGCATTTCCAAGGTCTTAAAACATGCTAGGGAGCAGAATCCAACATATTGCTGACCTTCTGTCACATCAATAGGAAACTACAGAACAAAAACATGCTTCATTTTCTATAGTCCTAAAAATATTTTCTGTTTTCTATACCCCTAAAAATATTTGTATATTTGTGGCCAAAGATTGGTATCTATTTCTCCACATTATTTTCAGCAAAGAACAATGAACTTGAAAGTTTGGCACACTGATAGTAACTGTTTTTCCCTCTAGCTAACACAATATTGTGTTCTCTCCAGGTAAGATCGGCTGTATTTTCTCATGGGCAGTTGATCTGCAGAGAAGCTGCGATTCTGAGACTGTTCTGAAGAACTACTTTTAGAGACTCTTTACCAATGGAATGTCAGTAAAACAATAAAAAAAAATCTGTTCTCATCTATGAGCAACTCAGAAGCTCACATGTCAGTAGTCTATGGAATTTCATCAGTGTATTTCTAGAGCCTGTGTAGGTGGTTGCTGGTATGACTGACTATGCCTCATCCTTGTATTAGTATCACTGTAGGAATAGCAACACTTGCACTGGATGTATTGGAAAACCATTCCTATGAATGAATCACCTACAACCTGCAAAACTTTTAAGATGTTCTTCAGGAGGTAACTATTCTGATTCAAAATATCTTGAGAAATGTTTTCCATGTTGATGGCATCCTTTAGGACTTCAGTAAAGCTTCTGATACCGTCTCTTCACAGGATCCTTCTGGACAAAATGTCCAGCACACAGCTGGATAAACACATCATGGGATGGGTGAGCAACCGGCTCACAGGTCAGGCTCAAAGAGTTACAATGAATGGGGTGACATCAGACTGGCAACCTGTCACTTATGGGTTCTGCAGGGCCCAATTTTCAACACCTTCAAAAAGAACTTGGATTGTAGGACTCAAATGTATACTGAGTAATTTTGCAGACAATACTAAATTGGGAGGAGCTGTTGACAAAGAAAGAGAGGCTCTGCAGAAAGAACCTGACAAATTTGAGGGCTGGGCAATCACCAACTACATGAAGTTCAGTAAAGGAAAGTGGTAGTTTCTGCACCTGGGATGGGGCAGATTTAGACTCCTATATTTATGTATAGACTGAAGAACAAGAGCAGTGTCATGGAAAGATCCAGGTCAATGTCAAATTGAATCTGAGTCAGCAGTGGCCTGGTAGCCAGGAGGGCCAACTGTGTCCTGGGGGGCATCAGGCACAGCATCGCCAGTTGGGCAAGGGGGGAGATTGCCTCGCTCTGCTCACCTCAAGTCCTGTGTACAGTTTTGTGCACCGCAACACACAAAGGATATAAAGCTATTAGAGAGTGCCCAAAAAAGGACTACAATGATGGTGAAGAATCTAGAGAAGCCATACGAGGAGTGGTTGAAGTCATTTGGCTTGTTCAGCCTGAAGAAGACTGAGGGCAGACCTCAGAGCAGTCTACAACTTCCTTGTGAGGGAAAGAGTAGGGGCAGGCACTGATCTCCAGTTTATTTTGGATATTAGAGAAAGGTTTTTTCCAGAGGGTGGTTCAGCAGTGGAATAGTCTCCCCAGGGCAGTGGTCACAGCACCAGCCTGACAGAGTTCAAGAAGCATTTAGACAATGTTCTCAGGCACAGGGTGTGACTCTTGCGGTGTCCTGTGCAGAGCCAGGAGCTGAACTTTGATGACCCTCGTAGGTCTCTTCCAACTCAGGATATTCTACAATTCAAGCTGTATCAGAGGCTCTTAAACCCCATGAAGCTTTAGGACTTTTACCATGCACAAGGAAAAGTACATCCTTTAGCCACCATACCCAATACCCGAAAGATACAGGAATACTGCCATCAATCAAGTATGCGAAGAAACTAACTGGTCGGTAGAGATACCAGTATTTAGATTGCATCATTTGTTTTAATTGTGTTTAAATGCTGCTCCCCTGGGGTCACAAGTGAGAGCTGTGAGAGTTGTGAACACTGAAAAACTTGCAAGGTTTGGTGATTTTGATCAGCTGATAGGTAAAATAACTGGAAGTGGGATAACTCTCATGTCAATTTTTATTGATGTTGATGTCTTCCTATAAAGAAAAGGTATGGGGTTTTTTTTGGTTAAATCCCTCCAGCCATTTCTGCCGGTACCGAAATGCTGTACTTAGTACATTTCTTCATGACCACAAGCTGAAATATCCAAACAAATTTGATTCAAAATCAGAATATTTTTCTGCTGGGAATAGTCAGAATGATGAAACAGATTTCATATAGGATAAGAAAACCCCCCAGTCAGTGAGTACTATGAAGAGTTATGTTTAATATTTTTTGAAAAAACAAATCTATTTTTAATGAAAGCCTGTGGTACAAATTATGCAAAAAGAATCACTCACCACCTAACACTCACCACTGGCTGAATGCTCAGCTAGTCCCTGAGCAATAGCTACTTTGGGAAAAGGCAGTTTCCCCTCCAGTTTTATTGCTGAGCATGCTGTTACATGGCATGGAGCATCTCCCTGGTCAGTTTTGGTCAGCTTCCCTGTTTCTGTCCCCTGCCAGGCCATTCACTGGGGGCAGGCTGAATGAGGAGACCATGAAGGTCTTGGCACTGTGTAAGCACACCTCACCTAAAACACTGGTGTGTTACCAACAGTTTTGGTCATAAAATCTAAAATCTAAAACACTGTACTGGCTGTTAGGAAGAAAAATAAGCTCCAAACCAGCCAAAACCAATACAAAGCCTAATACACCTTTTCCCAGTCAAGGCAATCCAAAGGATTAACATGTCTCCTGATGCAATTTTGTTGTTTTGTTTCAAACTGAATCACTAAAGGACTGACATTTCTTTTAGGGTGGGTGGGAGATTTAGACAACAACATGCCCTGAAGATGAACCACATGCCCTGAAGATGAACGACAGGATTTTTCTAATATAAGGATTTTTCTAATATAAGAATTTTTCTAATACAAGTATTTCTCGCAGATGTTGTGTCAATACTAGTGATTGAGCTTCTGCTTAAGTAGTGTTAATTATTGATGTGGAACATCCTGTATTAACCTGCTACAATGGAGGCGTGGAACATAGTGTATTTGTCAACAGATTCCTATTTCTTCATCAGGTAAGTGACTTTGAAAATTCTGTGTTTGCTATTTAAGCAGCATATTTAAAATCACCAACTTCTGTTGCCACATAAACTAAAAACAAAGTTACGTCTCACAAGTAAGAATGAAGACTGAGTAAGAACTGGTCAAGGTCAGGAGGAAATCAGTCAAGAGCAATGGCTGGAAAACATCAAATGGAAAATACAGCAACTGACCTGAAAGTGACTGGCTGTGCCAGCCCTGTCCTCAGGGTAATCCAGGAGCTATACATTTAAGGGCAATATTTTAGCACCATCCAAACCACCTAAGATTGGTATGACTGTGTTTATGCCTGAATAGTTTCCTCTGCTAATTATGCACATTACTCTCATCTGTTTCAATCAGCTACTGTCAATAAAAATCAACTTGAATATTGCTCTTATAGACAGAATTTTACGAAAACCCCATCTCTTCTTCCACCGTCCAGACTGTACTGAATCACTGACAACAACACTTTAGAAGGAAGCAAGTGACCACAGGTAGCTCAAGAGGAAATTAAAAGTTTTGCTAATCTGAAAGTTTCTCCTAGTCTGTCAAGGTTCAGATGACTCCCACGTATTAGCTATACTGACCAATCAAAAATCACACATTTTGTTGGAAGAAAGAATTATGCCACAAAAAAGTAAGTTAAGAGCTGCTCATTACTGCAACACAACACTGAAGACATGAATGCAAATCTCTTCCACTGCTAAAATTGTCAGGAAACTGCTCACAATAAGGAACAACTTAGTCTGGAATTATTCCCAAGAAACACCACGATAACTATAGAGGATTAAGTGAACTCCAGGCATTTAACTCAGGAAGCTAAGGAATTTCAAAATCAATGTATTTAGACTGATGACGTTTCAACCAATGGTGGCACTTCACAGATTCATAAGCTGCCTCTCCTTGCTGAGCACATTTGTTTTGCTAAAATCATCATTACCAGAGAGTTACATTTCCTAGACTAACACTAATGCAAGGCTTTGCATCACATCTGTAACACAACAGCTGATTATAAAGGTCCACTGGACACACACATTCTTTCCCTCCTTCTTCAACCCTGCCACCTTCCTGCCAGCTATTACACATCTTTTCATTTATACTGGTGCTGTGCTGACAGCCTCGGTTAAGAGCTCGTTTGAATAAAAGAGGAAACAGCTACTAAAAAGACCCAAACAGAAAAAGCATTTCTGACCTCTCTTAAACAGCCATGTGAAAGCCTTATTAAACAGCTCGAGATAATAAGTAGAAGATTATAGAAACAGTACTTCTGTGATTGTAATCCTCTAAGATAATACACTCTTACAACTTAATGAATTCGCGTATCACATGAATGGAATGTTCTCTAGATAATCTCAATATTTAAATTATCATCCAGAAAGGACGACTAAGTGATCTGAAAGACAGTACATTCATAAAAAGTAGAATCTTCACTGGATTTACAGCTCTGAAAACTTGAATCTGAACTTAAATCTGAACATCAACTCCTCAATTTATCTTTCAAGGATAACTTAACTTTCCAACTTATATTTGAACCATAAAATCTAGAAGTCTCACAGCTCAACATGGACAGGAGGATTTCCATGGACTTTCACCTTCTTTGAAAGTAAACAAAACACTTCTGAAGGTCTTTGTACTTGAATCTGGAAAGTTTATGGCCTTCAAAAAAACCATTAGTTACTAAGTCTGCAACTATTGTGATATAAGTGGTACATACTGTGCACTTAATTTAGCCTTTGCCAGTCATGCAACATTAAGAGTCCCTGTACTCACAAGGGACACGATCAATGGTTCCATCTTTGTAAAAATCTTATTCTGCCCTGAAAAGTAGTACAGGTTTCAGAACAAGAAGTGATCTCAGGTTAAGACTGAGATCTTTTCAGATCTTACAGTACTTTCCCCTGTTCTTATGTGGGGTAGGCAATTTCTTCTGACACATCTGGATCTTTTAATATTCATCAATACCAAAAGTGGCCAGGAACAGATGTAAATATAAAAAGAGGGGCAAATATTGCAGAGTACGTTCATGCAAAGACTTTTAGATTAAAAATTCATCTAATCCGATATTTTGTCCAAAGCATGTAAGACAGAAAAGGGAAAAATACCCCAGTATATTATAATCGCTTTTTAAACCTCAATTAAACTATTCAGATTTGACCCCATACTTTTCAGTCTTCCTGATCTGCAACACATGAAATAAAGCCTATAGTATCAGTCATAGTAACGTAAAATATTTTATATTGTAGTATGTTCTAATATAACCCTAGTTTGTCACTTCATTGCTTCTGAACATTATTTACATCTGCATATGATTTATTTTTGTGTATCTGAAATCCTGTACTTTTAAGGCCAAAAGAGGGCTAATTTATCTCAACTCTCATATGAAGAAAAAGCATATTTTATTCCTGCTAGTAGTTATGTAATACCTATAACCCTGGGACTTAAACAGATGCCTGCAAGTTCTTTCTAACAATAACAAACAATACCTTGTGTACCATAACATTTTACTATTAAAAAGGTCCTAGCAATTACAGACGATGTAGGAGGCGAAACGATAATCCTGACTGTTCAGCATCTTCATTAGCAAGCAACAAAACAAGCCTTATTGACAACAGAGATAAGTTTCTTCCTCTGCTCTCATTAGTCACGTCAGCTCCTTAGATTTGCAAGGCACATTTTAAGATGAGGGGGAAAAAAAAATCAGTTTAGCAGGTAACATCCCAATTCTTGTTTTAGCTTTGGGTTTAACCTTTTTACCTCACAAAAAAGCTAAAAAAGAAAGCTACAAGATTTCTCTGGATTGACTGACTGCAGAATGAGCATATATTTCAGATTCCTGCAATGACTGCAGCCTACGTAGCCATTCCAAATGTGGAGTGCTAGCTATCCAGGGACTTGGAAACAATACTGTCATAGCTGTACTCAGAAGAGGCTGCAAAGTCTATCTGAGGACGTGAGTAAATGCTCTGATTTCAAGACTGTTGTAACTAGATTAAGGCGACTACTCTACTTACTAGCTGAATTATGCTTGACATGTTTGCATGAGTGTTTCTAATCACACCTTTGTGAAAATGTTCTAAATGAGAAACTGATGGAATAAAATTTCTTCACTTTTGCATCACTGTCAAGCATGAACCTTGTAGAGCAATCACAGTATCCAGTTATTCAATAGCCAACTAAGCTCAATAGCTGAAGTTCACAGCGAATGAAGAGGAGTCTGCTATGGTCCCAGAAGGGGGATAAGGGAGTCTGAAAGACCTTAATTTGTCTAAAGTGAAAGGATATGCTACTAAAAAGCTGTTCAGGCTAGCAATGATTCTCCAAACTGGCAGCCTTAAGCCAACACTTGAGAGAACTTTACTCTCTGTACCTTCCTGCCCTAATCTATAACCAGTTTCAAAGCACCATATTATCACTAGCCTTTAAAGGGGAAGGAAGGAGGGGAGAAGGAAACAAAGAAAGAATAGCGTTTATATACATGTGTAAACTAAGGGTATGTACTGATAAGCAGAAACAGCACCCAGCCAAGATACTAATTTTATATCTTTGCCAAACGTAAATGAAACCAAAAAGGGAAAAATCCCATTTGATGTTAGTGGTCTAGCAGTGGAGAGAGAACAGAAAATGTTATACAGATCCATCAGCCATGTATTATTTTAATGAAGAAAATATGTAATGTAATAAAGTCTACAGTGAGTGAAGGTGATGTAGATCCAATCTGTTTTGCATTATTTGAGTGATTTTAAATACTGAGAAGAGAAAGACAGAAAATCAATAAATTACCTACTCAGAAAACTACTATCATGCCACAGTGGGCACTCTGAAACAATCCTTTTGTTAGTAGTTCTGAAAAACCAAAAATCCAACACTTTGGCCTAAGACATCATCAAGACTATGCATTGTGTTCTATTTCTTAATATTTTATATTAAGCAGTAATGCTAATCCATGAATATCAAAGTATCAAGTCATTGCAATTACATTTTGTGAGTTATTTTTCAAATGGCTTATGTAGCCTGAAAGACATTTTTCTCTTTATCTGCTACCTAGACTGATGGTCTACAACTCTGTGTTTTAAATTTACCTCTTCAATGTTAGAAATCTAAACAGCTTAGAAACCTGGGTTAGGAGTAAGCTTTCATATACGTTCATTTGGAGACCAAATG
>WEIT01028722.1:0-52906 GCA_013389985.1 Dryoscopus gambensis
CCTGTCAGATTCCCCACACAAGCCTCCCCAAAGCAAACTAAGCTTCCCATTTATTTCTTTGCCAAGTGCTCTCCTGCAGCAAACAAGTGCAGTTCTTAAGTTTTTACAACTCAGCCTGATGTTTTCCTAGAGAACACGAGGAGAAAATGTAGCTCCTTGCTTGCAGTGAGATTTTTCCCCTTGTCTTCTGTCTTGGCTTGGTATTCACTCTGGGTCTGGCTTAAAGCATAATATTTGAGTGCCCCAGGCTTGGATATTGTGCATCCTCTTTCTTTCCTCTTCCCAAATCCCAGAGTGGTCATATTCTCTCTGCTTCCAAACTCCAGTCCAGGTGGACAGGGCAGAACTTGAAGCCCTGTGTTAGGAGGAGATTCAAAGCAAAGGAAGAGGGAGAAGGAAATATGGTGTGGGAAGCTAGTGTAGGAGAAAGGGAGATGCCATCAATGGTGCAGGGAAAGAGACGCTTTGGTGCATCAGGAGAGCTTCTGCTGCCAAGGCTGCAGGAGCTGGGGTACTTGAGGTCTGCACTGTAGAGTGCAGACCCCTTTTGCCAAAAACTCAGAGAAATCTATGCAAAAATAGCCGTGCAGTTTCTGCCTTCCCTGAAGTCTATGTCTGCAGCCAGGCACTACTCACTGTTTACTACTCACAGTTTATTCACACAGAGAACCACACTAGAAGTTTTTTATGGATTTAACCTTGCAAGTTAATTCAAGAGCTTTACAAAACCACTAATATCACTGTGTTCTCCAGCTCTTAATACTGTAATGAATTACTGTAATAAATGTGAAGTTTTTGGTTAATACACTATCAACAGAGTAGGCTAAGAAACAATAGAACCCAACTAACAAAAAAGAAAAAGCCCTCCAGAAGAGTCCCATTAACCCCCTGCTTGGATTTGCTCCAACCACATAGAAAAAATGTCTAATCTTTGTATTAAACCCAATGTCTGCAAACAGTACTATCAATTAACAGTGCAGAAGGAAAGTGGGAAAAACACCTGCTGAAAAACAAGTACCCACTCCTCAGTTTAATTTTGGATAATTTTGTGATTCACTTGCTCTGGGCCTAGCTGTTCACTTGGCTTTGTTATATCCAGTTGTTTTAGCAGTGAGAAAAGGCAAGATTAAGATATTGTCTCTCCAATTAGAAAAACCCTGGGTGGAAAAACATGTAATGGCTCTGCTTTTAGGTGGGGTGGAGGGGTCACTGACTAGATTAAGACAGAATGAACTAAATTTATCTGTGATAATACTGTGTTGGTTTTGTTGGAGTTAGGGCAGGGATTGTTTTGCCCCAGTATGTGTTGCTTCCTCCCTTCTTTAATGAATTAGAGGGATCTGTCAAGGTTTAATCCAATTACTGATGACATTGGAGAAAAGAGCAGCAGAAGAGGGCTGGATGGAAGAAATGTATTAACACAGAAAAATCTCATCTTTCCCCAGATCATTGAGCAGAGAAAAAAATCCTGGGAACTGTCAAGTGCCTCTTCTTTTGGTTCTTCAAGTAATTTGGGGTTAATAGGTCCATCTGTAATCATTAACTGATAAAAACACAGTAAATAATGAACTTCTGGTTGCAGTTCTTACCATGAATTGAAAGCAATTTTTTTTCTATCCAGTTTGCATAAGGCTTAAAATATAATGATAGAAAATACAGTTTGGCTTAAAAGAGGCATCCGTTATGTGCTATGTTTGCAAGACTCCCATGAAATAAAGAGAACAGAGTTATCCAGAGCCACCAACGAGTTTGGTTCCAAGGGTTTCAAAAGGGATTATTTAAAAGGAGAAATATTGCTAATATGGTTAATTTGTTCATTCTGTTAAAATGAACCATTTTTAGTTACTTTCTTATTCCTAATTTTTTTTTATCCTATTTGCAAGTCTAGCATATGCACATAATGTTATGAGAGTGGTACTTAACTTGCTGCCCTGGTGTATTTAGGATTTTGCTTCGCTCTGTAGGTGGGTTGTCTGGTAGGACTGATGATTTGTGTTTCTACTTCTTGCTTAGGTTCAGACAGCTACAAGAACGAAAAGTTTGAGCAGTTGCACAAATATGCATAAATATCCATTCAAAATGCGCGTGTGTGACTTTCCCAGTTTTCCTTCCCTTGTGGGGATATTCTGAGTCAAGCGGTGCACAAATGCTGACAAAAAATGGGAGCTCAGATATTTGTTAGTGCTGCTGGGGTTCACACGGCTTTGCTCACCCTGGTCCCCTCAAACAGCCTTCCTGTTCCCTGCATGGTTTAAACAGGGATTTATCCCCTAATAGGGCTGTTTCCAACAGCTGTAATTGCTTAAGATATGCAGATCTCTTATGCCCATGATCCGCTTGAATACCCTTTGAAGTCAGTGAGTCCCATGGGGGTATGAAGCTATGAAAAAAGTGAATCCCAAGCCAGGTCTGGGGAAGGTGTTTCGCCTTCCTGTCATGGGCAATGGTCTGACTGTCATGTCTAGAATTCACTGCTGTGACTTTTGGCAGTTTCAATTTAATTCATAGGCGATAATGAGGCTGGTACAAGCCCACGGAAGAGGTCTTTTTGTGGCTCTGCTGCCTCTTTTAGACAGTTGGTAAAAAATGTTTTGTAGTTATGACTGATGTCTGTTCTGTTACTATATTTAAAGGCTAATAGACTTTTAGAAATACTGCCTTAGCCAGCAGGATTTAACTTCATTAGTTTTGAAACAGGAGAGAAATGTTAGCCACTGTACAGTCTTTGATTATGCTCTGGGGAATTTCCTAGGGTTAAATTAACCACAGGGGAACTCTACTCTTGTACTTTGAATGCCTGTGAAACGTATTGAGAAATACAGGGGAAAAATAATTATAATTTTGAAATGTAAAAACTATAAAGTTCATCTTATGCATAATCCCTAGTGCACAGTAAATTCTGTATATCTGGTATACTTGCAGCATTTATGTTAACTATACAATTTATTTTATATTTTGCTTTGGCTTCATGAAAAGTCACACCACCAGCAATAGGATCTGACCGTAAAGGGACATTCAGAAAACTATCATTTCACCAGACTCAGTTTAAATTCAGGAGGGAGATAATTTATCCACTAAATGTCCTGCCTTATCCACAGCATCATTGGAGAATTACTCTCCAGAATCACTTTCATCTCCCAGCTGCTGACAATTTAGCAGTGATTCTCGCCTTTAATTAATCTCTTTGAATCTACATGTATAAGGTCAGTGTCAATGACTTTGGCAGAATGAGCAGAAATTTTTTCAAAAAAAAACATTTTGGAAGATGCAGGGTCATTGCAATCAAAAGCCTTTTCTGACAGGTTTTTTATTTTATACTTGGAAAATATGAACTGAAAGTTTGTTTACAATTTCATGTATCAACAAAGATTTCAGTAATTTCATTTCTAAAAATGAAAATTAGCCAGTTTTGGTTTTCTTTTCATATGATTGGTTTTTTTAATCTCCTCATTCCACTAATTTCAAATGAAAAATTAAGAGTGTAAGGGAGACATAAGGAATTAACACATCCAAAGGGGAAGAAATCTCCTCTACTTCCTCACAGAAGAGTTTTATAAAAAAATTATAAAAAATCCTGTGAATTTGTTTTTCTGCATTCAGCCTTCTTAAAAATGTTTCCCTCTTTCAGACTGAAAAATGAGTTGAAGAAAATATGAAAATCCATACTTTTAAAATCAGTATTTTTGCATTGCCAAACCCAACCTAATCTTCAAGTCAACATGAACTTTCTAAGCAATGTGAAAGAAACACAATTTCACTGTTCAAAACTATTGTCAAAATAAATTAAACTGGTAAAAATTTTCCTTTATTTTCTCCATGTTCTTAAAGTGCATGTAAAGTAGGATTTCTGTCCAACAGGTACAGAGCCTGAGGAGGAGCTTGATTCTGCATGAGACCATGAAAGAAACAGGGGAAAATGTATTTCTTCTCAAACTGCATATACTACCTAATGCAGAAACATCTACCTAATCCCTAGACTGCTCCCTTTCTTTTTTTTGTTTTTGCTGTGTTGTAAAGACGCTTGCTAAAATTTTTATTACCTTTTCTCTTGCCTGATTTCTGCTAAAATTTGAAGCAAACAGTCCAACAATCTTCTCACAAGACACATATGAAAACCACAACCCTAAAAACCAGATCTGTGTGTACATCCTGTTGAAGAAACGTGATATGTGTTTGGACCCTCCACAACAGGTGGATGCAGACTCTGCCTGGTAAAAACAGGACACGTCTCACACGGCAATATCCGGCAAAAGGAAAATCTCAGCATGAATGACAGACCTGTTCTCTGCCAGTACTGGGGGAGATTGCTCTATAACAGTGCAGATGAATGCCAGTCAGGTGCAGAGAGAGCATGGGCCTAAAGATTCCTAATCTGTGCTATTTAAGCATTTTGGGCTAGTTGCATGCCTCCTTCATTTAGTTATCCCTCTGCATTTTCGTAGCTTCTCTAATTTCTTGTGATCTATGCCCTTTTTGGACAGAACTCACATTGCACTTAGCTTTTACCTACTGTTTATCCATTCATGGCTGCCAAAAAGATGGTATTTCAGCATTTTCCAGACTACAGGATATATAGGAGTTGGCTGCCATTTTCTCCTGTTGGGGTAATAGGAGATGCTTCTGGCAGTCTTCATCCACACCTACACTCCTATTTCAGTACAATATCCTTTCAGCAGCATGCAGGCTTCAGACCAGACTTGGCAATCCTCTTTTCTGAGAAGAGGCTAAACCACAACACCAAATGAGAAAAAGAGGGGAGCAATACATTTTTCAAGAGTGATTTGGATGGTCTGGGTTAGTTTATGACTTCATTGTCATTATTTCAACCTCACACATCCCTGTAAGGTAGGATGTACAATATTGCCTCTATTCTAGACATGGAAAAACAATTAGTTGATTTAATTCAGTCCTAAAGAAGAATGATTCGACACTTGATCTTCAAACCAGAACTTCATTATTCCTAGCTTTATGAGAAGTCTGTAGCTGAAGCTCAAATAACACACCTTTCCCTATAGTGCCCCTGCACAAAGAATAAAAAATTATCAGAAAAAATGTAATCCTTGACCTGGAAACTAGAGACATTTTAGAGAAAATCTGTAAAAGACGGGAATTTGTTATGTAACAGGTTTTCAAAACAAGAATAGCCCTAATTTACTCTACATTCAGTTAAAAACCCAATGAAAAGATAGGGGAAAAAATCTTTCAGCAGGGCACATTTTGTAAGAAAGATATAATAGGAATAGGAATAGGTGGAAGAGAGCAGAAAAATAGGATAAACCACAGGAGAGAATGAAGAAATGTATTTGAATGCGATGTATTGCAAGATAAAAAGATCCATGAACTTGAGTTATGTGTGCTATTTAGAAATAAAGACACTGGAATACAGAGGCCAGAGTGGAGTGCAAAGGGTCAGCTGGGATACAAAGGTATGTTTGCAAGAAAGAAAATGGTCAATATCAAGCTTTATCAGAGAGATCCTGGGATGAAGTTAAGACAGTGTAACGACAGAAAAGCACAGTGAAAGAAGAGACTGCGAAAAGAGTACCAACAATGCTAAAATAAATATTTCTTTTTTAGATGCTGGAGAGCGATATGGCCATGTAATCTGCATATTGCCATCACAGTTGCTATAGCGAGTGTAATGTACTGTATTTTTTTACCACCAGGGAGACTGCTGCAACAGACAGGGAGCTACATTAGGAAGTTGTGCTTAACAAGTCATGTGTGATTTTACTGTCAAACTGCAAAGTGCTGTTCTCCTATGGAAGAGGGCTGTGAGTACTTTCGAGGAGTGGATAAACACCACATGATGCAGCTTTCTGGGAAAAACAGAATCCTTTGAAGCATTTCCAGCAAAATCCTTGGAGAGGCAAAGCATATTTTCAGATGCATGATTCCAGGTTAAACAGCTATGTCCCCCACTTGTTTACAAAGCAGCTCGACAGCTGCTGTGAGCCACTGGCCCCCTTTGGACAGACAGGATACATTTGGATCTGTCACAGCGAGCCATGGTGTGCCTTTGCTGCATTACTCTGCGAAGATCTCATTGGAAATCTGCTGCTGCCAACAGTAAAATCTTCAGCAGCTT
This sequence comes from Dryoscopus gambensis, assembly GCA_013389985.1. Taxonomy (NCBI): domain Eukaryota; kingdom Metazoa; phylum Chordata; class Aves; order Passeriformes; family Malaconotidae; genus Dryoscopus; species Dryoscopus gambensis. The sequence goes on from WEIT01028722.1 coordinate 6,089, forward strand.
TAAGAGCAGCAGATGATTAATTTCATCCCCACTGTAAGCTTCATTGTTGCTTTTAACTCTGAAATTTGGGGAAACGTTTTTAGTGGTGAAATTTGTCCTGGGAAAGCTGCAGCCTGCTTTATGCATGAGGAATAAAATATAAAAAAAAATGACAAGCAGCTGATTCTTGGCAGGGAATGGGTTCTTTAACAGAAGAGAAAAAAACCTGAAGTCTGTTTGAACACAGAGATACAGTGTCCGGTTTGAAATTAAAAAGTTTCATTAAAAGAGCAGAGCAAAGGTATTGTTACATCTGTCCTTCAGCATTTGGGAAATCAGTCTGAGAGATGCAGCTCCTGAGACACGAAGCCCAACCATAGCTCCTGAAAGTGCTGCTGGAAACAAGCCCAAGCCAGGATGCCATGTAAATACCGACAGGACAGCCTGTTTTGGAGAGTAGGGACAGAGGTTTAAATTTCACCTTGCAAATGAAGACACATACCTCAGTATGGCCCTGCTCCTGTGGATGGATCTAAAGGTGATTTGGTAAGCTCAGTGCACCTCTCCACAGCAGAGGGGCACTGCTGGTCCCAAAACAATTGGGAATTCCCCTTTCCTAGTTCAGGCTTCCCTGTTCCTGCCATGGCCATGCTGCTGCTGGGGAGAGAGAGGGAAGCAGGACAGTAGCAGCACAACTGGACTGGGTCACCTGCCTTCCACTGTGCCTCTCAGCAGTATGTGCCTGCTGGCACAGCCTAAGGATGGATGTAAGGGAAAGGTCTGGGGCTGTCTTAATGCTCTGCTTGGTTTTCCTACCAAATTGCTCATGATAAATTCTGGCTATAAAATATTGCTTGTCCAGCAGCTCTTTTGCATCCCCCTTACAAAGGCTGCAGTGGTCCTTTATCCTATGTAATACGCTGTTTGATACCTTTAAGCCTATATAATATCCCAGTGTAGGTACTGCTGCTTACCTCCGTGCAACATATTCCTATGCTTTTCTTCCCCAGCAATGTTTTCCCTCTAACCAAGGCAAAGGAAATCAGTAGAGACAATAAATCTCTCTCTCTTCTGAAGAGGGTGGCAGCAGACCCTCTGCCTCTGAAGCCTACAAATCACAGGTGGCTGGTCCCTTGCAGTCAGCAGCAATATTGTTTCCTTGGCCCTCCTTACCAGAGACTGGTCACAGCAAAAATTATTACTGATGGCATCTGACAGTTCTACATCACGTTTTGGCATTAGCTTTTAGTTACTGGTTCTTTTTTAATAGCTGCCAGTGTGTTCAGTCAAATACCTGTCTGTCACCACAATCAGACAGACCTTAATGTGTCTGCGTTACGGAAGAGGACCTCGGCGTCTTCCCAGCACTTTATTATAGCCCCAGTGTAGCTTTTTATCACAAATTCCTCACGCGTAGCTGTCCCTGCTCCACCACAGAAATCTTCCGAGTCGGCAGCTCCAATGTCTGCTGCCATTAATCTCCATGCTGTGGAGAGCAAGTGATTTACGGCAATTACCTACTCTGACGCAGCAGAGCTCAGGTGAGTTGGGTTGAATCATCATTGCTGGTATGAGTTTTGTCCCCAGGCAGCCTAAGGATGCAAAATACGCCTCTGTACACCTGTGTTTACTTTCTTCCTTAAGCATTATGCAGTTAAACAAGGGAAGGGAATATGCATTTCAATCACAGTTTAAAATAGTGGTGGTGCACTGGTAAGTAAAAGGTTAAACACTTTGACACAGGTTCAGAATAAAAAACTGTAACCAAATGTCTTTGCTAGTTTTGTGAAAGTATTATATTCCCAGGAAAGCTATAAAATGCACATCTTTCACCTGTGATTTCCCAGACTAAGTTCTAGTTTTAATTTTATGCATCATTCTCAGGTTTTATTCCTGATTTTCTATTTTTTGAAGTGGCAAGGACCTGGAATGGTGCATAGGAAATGAAGGTTGTGCCAAGCTGAGATCAGCAGTGATGCCTTGAGCCAATTAATGAGCAATGTTAATGGGCTCTCTGTGAATCCTCCTAAGCCTTCCACGCCAGAAAGGATGATGCCCACAACACAGGGCTGAGCTGAGCATTTAAAGCCTAGAGAAATAAGAGCAGATTTTCAAGTCTTCGTTATTAAGCAGCTTCCCTACTGGTTGTGTTGAAAGGGAACTGTCTCTATAATAGGAAGACACAGAAGTGATTTCTTCTCTTACGAAGATTCATAGGGGTGCATGAGTGTGTGTGTGCAGGTATGTGTTACAGCATTGCAACAGTTTATATCCACTGGGAATTAAGCTGACTTCTACATTTCTCTTCCTTTGCTGCTGCTTTTATTTGTTTAATGTCAGCAGGGAAAATGGAAAGTAAGATGAATCTTGTGATTAGGCTTGTGTATAGAGGAAAGGAAGTGAATTTAGGAGGGAATATGTGTATACAGCAGGCTGAGTGCATGCACCCATTTAGAGAAAAGCTGCAGGAGGAAGTGGGACCAGCTGCTGGAGGAGGAGGGGCAGAGGAGGAGAGGCATTGGGGAACCTGCACACGGAGAGGTTTGGGGAGAGTGGCAACTGGCCCAGGGCTCTGCTGAGGTGGGTCTACCCTGCCCTGCTGTCCCTCTTTGTTTTCATGTGAGAAATCACAGCCGTGAATGGCAACTCAGCAGTAATACTGATGTGGGACATGCTTATTTGGCAATAAAAAATGGCTTTTTCTTGCTTAGCTTGAGTTGTTTTCAAAGCAGCCTAAGTTAAGCTGGAAAAATGTGGTTGTTCTGGAATGCAAATCTCTGAGTGCCTTATAGGAATATAAATATAGTACCTTATCTTGCACTGTTGTATACTCCCACACAGACAAGCCCTTAGGCAAGTGGAAAAAATGAAGGCTGGGCTATTCATGATACCCCTGGCATCAGCTCCAGTCACACGTGGGCATGTGGGCAGCTGGAGCTGACATATGCTAATAGGGATTAACATATGTGCGTGGAGCTCAGCCACACAGAGCTGCAGCACAAAGAGCCTGGTCCAAGGGACTTTTACCAGTGCATCCTTTGGCCACTGAGCTTTCTATTAAATGCTCTGTGTGATCCATGCACACAATATATAAGCTGGACTTCAGTGATCCTTGTGAGTTCCTTTCAGCTTAGGATATTCTATGTTTCTATGAATATGTAGCAAACCTGGTGCCACCTTTAATGTGCAGCTGTGGTTTTCCACTGTGATGCCTTGAAAGGCCAGGTTTGGTATAGCCTGCTCAGAACAGATGAATTCAGAGCATAAAGGAGATTCTGGGCTACATTTCTTCCAATCTTGATTGATTCCTGTGAGAGGACCACACATGCCCTCCCAGCTATAGGACTGATGCTTCCAGAATCCTCACTACTTTGGGGCTTTCAGGCTTGTCGGGGTATATGAGGCTGCCCAAAGTAGCTGGGTAACTGTGCTCTCAGAAACAATTCTATTTTTTAAACACTTCACTCTTTTAGCTGTCTAGGGCCATCTCCAACGTGAAGCCCTGTCATAATCTGGTGGCACACTGGAGCTTGTTTACAAGATAAACTAACAGCTGCTTTCCTCTCATCTGCTGTTCCTGCTTCGAACTTGAAACAGGAATTATCTGAGTGTCTCAGAACCAGGAGAGTCAAAGCCTCCTTGGAGATGCCCTTTGGGCCTCTCTTTCTGCTACCTTGCAAACATATTTCTATTTTCAGAGATGGCAAACCAGCACCTAATCTTCCACAGGCACATGTATTGCTCCCAGGGAGGAATGTTAGGAATGAAGGAACTGATTTTTTTTAACCCTCCTTCCATGGGTTAGCCCACTTCTGCTTATCAGCCTACCTCAGCACTTGGTGTTTGAAATCTGGATCAGAATTTTTCAGCTTTCAGGTCTTATGCATAGTTTTACAGCAATGGCCTCATTTGCTTTCAAAGCAGCTGAGTGAAAACGCATCCATTTTGGTTTTTGTGCATCTGTAGGCAGAAATATAAGAGGAGAGGTCTTACTATTTTTTTTCTGAACTGGTATTTAGTGACTGTATTAAAAGGCCACACACAAGCTCTTCTCTTATTTGCATATCAATACTTTGCCTATTAGAAGCCAATGGAGTGAGGGTCTTGCAGTACATACCCTCTCACAGCGTGACGCTCTGACTTCCCATGACATCCTTTCTTCAGCTTTCATGTCAGTGAATATTATATTGTGATGCCTTGAAGCCAGGATAAACCGGGGCCGTTAAATGCTCAGATGTATGCTCAATCTGTGAAGCTCGCAGCTGCTCCATTCTTTTGATAATGCTAGTAAGCAAAATTAGTAAATAAAATAAATGCTTAAGGTTCATTTGCTGCACACCCCAATACATGAATGAGAATAGAATCGAGGACATCAAAGAAAAATAAAAACCAGGCTAGTAATAACTTGTTCCCCTTAGGCCTACTGCTTAACCTAAATGTTGTGTTAAAAGGATAAAGGGGTGAACTGAATTATTATACATAGTTAAAAGCCAGGAATGAGATTTGAGATCACACCCCGTTAGTAAGATCAGCATTATCTCCTTAAGACAAAAACCAGTAAATATTTAGCTGAAAAAATGTGTCATGTTTAATATATTCACAAATTTTGCATTTTATTTGCCTACACAGGTAAATAATAAAATCCTGAAGTGACCCATGAGGCTGGAATAATGTCACCCTGCTTCCCTCCTGCTCCCCTCAGTCCTTGCTTATTTTGGTGCCCTGAGAAGGGGCACATCTGCCACGGCTGCCTGTGGTTGAAATGAGATAGGAAGGCTCCCTGGGAAAGGAAGTTTTCAAAGAAATCTGAAGGGCAGAGAAGAAACCAAACCCAGGTGTTAATCTCCCCATGAGGGATGGGGATGTGATTGGAAGACACCATCATCTCATGGTGGCTACGACTGATGAGGAAGAGGACAGGAAGGGGGAAGGTATTCAGAGGAGTGGGGCAGGAGAGATGGGGCAACCTACTTTGTCTGAGAGAGGGAATGTGAGGGGCTGGATGGGACTCCCAGAACCTATGCCACGTTTGGACGGAGAAGGAAGGTGGCCTGAGTAGATTATCTCAAGGGTCCCACCCTTCCAGAGCTGCAGCATCCCTGAAAGATCATGGCCACCTTTCTCTCTCTTGCTAGCCTGTGGATGGGAATACTATGGTACGTGCATACACCGCTAAATCATACTGCTGCTGGATTAAAATGTTTGAAGATGTACATCCCAGAGGTTCTGTGCTTGAAAAAATATTCCTGAAAGAGGCTCACAGAGTTGGACTAATGAGGTAACCTCAAATGACAGTGACCAAGGAAATGGCCAAAGGAAAAATACTTGTGGGATGGCCCTGTGGCACACGTATGGAAACAAATGTCCGAAAGAGGAATGCACTGAGAAGCTCCTCGTGAGGACCCACATGCACTCAGAGCTGTAATGCTGAACTGCAACTATTGCTTTCACTGCCATGAGTAAGCATGTTAGAGAAGCTCCAAGAAGACTCCAGAAAATAAAGGTACTACTGCTCCAAGCACTGGCCAGTCCCATGGCAGAAAACTTTATTCCAGAGAACTGAGAGTAAGCACGTGAATTACTTGACCTAGAAGAAAAGAGCTACTCTCTGTGAGGGGAACATGCAGAAGAATAAGATAAATTAATTATTGGATATTATACCACTAGAACTGCTGATTGGAAAAGGCTGCATTTCTCTCTCATAGCCTGTGCTGCTTAAGTATGATATGACTCTTGCTCTGAAAAATATTCACCTCTGTTTAAACCCACCCTCTCCTCTTTATTATAAAGTTAATTAATTTTAAAAACCCCCTCATGGTAGGAGCATCAATGTCAGAATAATGGATTGCCTTGGGAAAGGCGATCAGATAAGCTGGAGTCTTAAGAAGGTCAGGTGATGCAATAATATGAAAAATAAGATCTAGAAACAGACATTTATATTTAGGAGTATCTTATAAGATGGGACTGACTGTAGCCAAAAACTGCTTAATACAGAGAAAACGGAGCAAGAAAGCAGAGTATTATTGCAATTAATACTGGGGTTGAAGACTGTGTTCTAAAAAATAAACATACCACCTGAAGTTAAAAGTTAATTCATCAAATTTCTCTCACGTACAGTAGGTGTTTGGGTTTTTTTGTCTCTCCACAGTTTGAATGTACCACTCTAGCGTTAATACTAACTCTTAATCTGATTTTATGTATGCTTAACTTTACACTCTATGAGTTCTCATTAAAACTCAAAATGTATAAATTTAAACACATGCTTAGCTCTTTAAAGAATAAGGGTTGCATATTGTGAAATGCATAAGATATATAATACAGCTGAATTAAAATTACAATAGAATTCCCAGTTGGATTTTCCTGGTCACTTTTGTTATTTTAATACAGCTTTAAAGACTGTGCTACATATTAAAATCTTAGTTGGAATTTTAAAACAGAACAAACCATGCCTGAAAAAAATACCCTTGATATATGCAAGTAATTTTTGCATTGTTAAGTTAGGCATGAGTAACTTAAGTGTTGTATGAAATGTGTTTGAGAATTTATCCCAAAATTTCCCAAACCTTATTGATAAGCAGTTCATCAGGAATGCTCAGTGTGGCATTTTGGATGCTCCTCAGCTTTGCCCCGGCAAGTAAGTCACAACATTCACCAGACTTTAAAAAAAAACAGTCACTGATATTTCTGTAAATCTCGTAATTCTCATGAGCTTTTCTGCTAGTGAACTCATCTCCTGTATTGCCAGTGGAAATAGAACTATAGAGATGTGAACATCCTTGAAGCAAAAAGAATTAGAAGGAATGCACACAGCTGATTTCCAATACATACTCACCACCCCTAAATTAGGGGCAGGGGAAGATGTCCCACTCTGGCTCCAAACAGAGGACCATCAGACATGGACACTGTGGCTATAGGAGATATTTCAGAGCAGAGTATAGGAAATCTTGTAAAAAATTATCTTAATGATCTACTTCTAGGGAAAATACAACTTTCATATCTGTCTGTGTAGCCATTGCCCTGCACCATGGGAATGTCAGTCTCTTATTTTTTATGTTTTATCTAATATCAGTATGGATATTTCCATTTCTCAGGGAAGTGCACAACTTTTTTCCAATCCTGCCATGCTGTTGGTCTCAGTGACAAGAATCTCATTCACAGCAATCTCACATTATATTCCTCCTTTTCCTCACTTGAGTGTGTTAGCAGCCTGAGAGATGGAGAGTGGCTTCTGATGGCTGCATTCAGATTTGATGCACTGATAGCAAGTAAAGAGTAAGATAAAATAACAGACCCTTAATACACCTACTCTACATCTGTATATTAGTTGCCATTTAAGCCAGTTTTGAATCCCTTTTGGCAAATCCCCAGAAGGACATAGAAGGAACGACAGATGCTGAAGCACAGTGTGAGGGGGACCTGCCTCAGCCCTCCTGGCATAGAAAACTCCAACGTCAGATCTCTCAAATCTGGCTTCAAGAATTAAATCATTCCGTGGGGAAAGAATGAGACTGAGGATGGAAAAAAAGAAAACAAAACACTAGTTGATCATAGGATCAAAGGAAAATTAATACCAAAGAAAGGATTAAAAATTAAGAAGGTTTGGGGAACATTGCTTTTGCACAATACCCCTTGGCTATAAAAGACAGAATTAGAAAGATTTCATGGAATTTCAGGCCAGAAGGGGACTATGATGATCAGTTGCTCAGACTTTCACTGTGCTGTTAAGGATGCTGATGCAGCCAGCTTTGCCACGAGGCATCCCCAGAGGGATGGCAGACAGAAAGCTGACCCTGCAGCCTCTCGGCCAGAGCCACACTCCAAAGGCTGGAGGTGAAGCAGGCAAGGGCTCCCTCCCACCATGTATGCAGACCCTGCTTGGACGCTTGTCTCCATGTGAGTATTTCCCCCCTGCCCACAGCTCCTCTCTGGGCTGCCACGACCTTCTCAACTCTGCCCTAAGGTGTCACCTGCCCCCTTTGCTCACTTAGCCAAAAAGTCAGAAACAAAACATTGCTTCACAAAGCTTTTGCAAATACCCATACCTGTTGCCTGCTGCTTGCTATTTTGAAAAGCAAGGACAACCTGTGTGCTGTCAGGGGTGGGAGGCAGGTAGGGTGAGGCTGCTCCATGGCAGCACAGATGGAAAAGACACCTTCTTCTCACTTAATTGGCTTTACTTTGATTTGTCTCATCTTCTAAACATGCACAAATCAGGAGAGGACTTTCAGGTGCTACATTTTGTCTGTGTAGTCTGTCACGACCTAATTAGAGATGTGGCTTGGTCTGCAGGAATCACTGGTGGGACCTCTAGGGCTTCCTGTGCCTTGTCCCAACTCTGTGCTTCTGCTGCTGTGCTCCTGAAGCAGCACCTGCCATGGAAAGGGCTAAGGATTTCAGTGCTTTTTCAGCTCATTGTAATGTTTTTCACATTCTTCTTAACCAGTGCAGTGAAGATTTTGATGAAGGAACCATGTTTTTATATGTAGCAATAACAGATTTTGTCTTCTATTTTACAACACATGCTAACAGCTGTTTACAAAGTAGTGATGGTGGAATGCAGTCCAGTGGGTATACTGCCTATTCATTTATCCAGAGGGATTACACTGTGGTGAACAGCATTTGGACTTCAATTTAGTATGCATCCAGCCGAATTATGCGATTAGCTGATACGCAATAAACCAGAACAGAAACACATGCAGTCACATGGTGCCAGATAAAAAGCATATCATTCTTATACAGGGTCTTATGATTTTGTACAGGTAAATTATAAGCACATAGTTATACAAAATTTGGCTATCTTACCATATAGCTATACTTCTTTGTGCCCTGTGTACATACATCTGTGTACATATATGTACAGAGCTGCACTGATTTCAGATTCTTTATATTACTCATTAAATAATTTTATTTTGTTATTTTACTTGAACTATACCACACTTCAAATTCTGGCAAAAAGCAATGTTTTTAAGTCACCTAAAAGAGGACATAAGACTTAGAAGTCAGTCTTTTATTAAAAAAAAGTTTCAGAGAAAACTCCTCTCAGAGTAAAATGTTGTGGTGATTTTTAAGAATAGAGAGAAAGAGGTTTTTGGTTACTGTTAGGAATTTTTACAGTTATGGGGTCACCCCTCTCCAGCTGCTCTGGCAGTGCTGTCTCTCCCCTGGATGTAGGGGATGGGGTCTGGAGGAGGGCCCACCTCCTTCCCCTGTCCTGCCACAAGGGAGCAGGGTGGAAAGAGCCCTAAGCAGAATTTTTGTCTCAAATTGCCCCTAGGAGGCTGCTGAGCCCAGTGAAGAGAGCAAACAGGAGAGGGAACCAATTTGAGAGGTTTGTCACCCCACTGGAGGCTCCCAACCATGGATTTCATGCTTTGTACCACTGTGAGTCTGACTGCAGTCCTCATCCTCAGCCTGCTCCTCATGAGAAACCAAGGGGTTGGCAGCTCTGTCCTATGGACCAGCTGTGGGCAGGAGCTGGGTGTTGACATATCATGTATACAAACCTGGATAAAAGGAAATTGTAACTGAAAAAACAGTGCACCCTAAATTGAGGGATGCTGCCTAATCCACCTGTGCATGACCATCCTGTCTGCACACAGGAACAGGATCGTCTCCATCCGTCTGCATCCAAGAGGGACCATGTTGTTATCTTTTCAGCTTTATCACTTTGCTTGATACTAAAGTGATTGGTGCCCTGGCAAAGCTCAGAAGGAAAGAAGCTTTTTCTTGTTTTCTTGTTTCAAAGGACACAAAGCATTGACCAGATTAAAGAAACAGTGAACAGGCACTGGCATGATGATTCATCCTCTGTGCCATGTGAGGCCAGAGCCTTATGGGAAATAGCACGTACAGAGGTAATTAAAACTATATGGATGTATATGTCTAAGTAGGCCAAATCACGGCTGTAGGCAATTTTTCCAAAATGGTGCAATAGGAAAGTTCTTAGCCTCAGTGTGAGGCTCAGATTATGCAGGGACAATCCCATGTGATCCCAAATGTGTGAACAAACACACTTAGGTAAAAAAGTGTGATTTGTATTAACCGTGCAACCAAAAATATGTACAAATAGTAATTTAATACATTATAATGCAACTAATGTATTTGCAGTTGTTGTAATCATAAAAGGTTGGTGAATAGCTTTCATTTTTTAAAGTGCTCTCCTTTCTCACAGATGAAAATAAGTTAGCAGCTCTCCATCTCTGCCTTCCAACAGCTTAAAAATTGTAGGCTTTATATTAAAAGAAAATTAAATCTTGCAAATATTTATCTAGTTTGGTTTTTTAACTTGGATTGTGAATTTGCACCACATGCAAATGACTTCCTTCAGAATGGCTGTAGTCCATTGTGGACATACCTGCCTGTGTTTCTTTTTTTCATATTTGCATTTTCTGGAAAATTTGAAGTAGATTTTAAAAATATTTTTGTGTATTTTCAATAGAGAAATGTGAACAAAAGGAGAGACAATTAATGCCTATGAATTACATGATATTTTAAAACCATGTTTCCAAATGCATTTATCTGAATTCATGCTGTGACTTAATAGCTGTAGCTGTATCAACACTGTATCAGTTTACTATAGGAGGAAAATATATGAAATGAGACATAACCTACTAAGGTCACTTCAGGGGCTATCACCGAGTGGAAAATGAATGCTAATATTTTCAGATTTAACATGGGTAAGCTAGTCAGAACCAATAGTTTGAGGCTGAATTCTGAAATGCCCTCGGTGAAAGCAATGCAAGGGGGATGGTCAGTAAGATGGAATTATTAAAAGATAGGGTGGAGCCAAGCCCAGCCATATGGTGAATGCCATAACCGGGGCAGACCTGTCATGGCCAAGCAAGCTGGGAAAGCAGGCGAAAAGAAATTGTCCTGAAAGAACAACATGCATCCCGCCATGAAGAAATGAGGGCAGAGGGCTGTGGGCAACGTGTTGGCCAGTGACTGACACTTGCACTGATGAAAGACAACACTGGAAGTTGAGCCCCGGCTATGCAAAGTTGATTAGGGTAGATGGGACCCTTCATCATGCCTTAAAAAATCATCACAGCTCAAAACACTCACTTCCAATATGCCTAATAAAATCCTCGGTCGTTCATGCAAGTTGGATGAGTAACATATCTATCAGCAAAATATCTGCATTACTGGGTGCATCAGACATAGCTGTTCGTAACATTCAAACCCCAGAGTTCTTTCCACCAACAAAATATATGAGTTGCTGCAACTATGAGAGAAGCCTGAGACTTACCATAGACATACGTAATTTTTCCTCAGTTGTATATTTTCATGAAAAAAATTATACATTAAAAAGCATAAACGTGTTTGCATTTTGATAAATAGTACAATCAATAGAGCCATTAACTAGATATTTAATTAACTATCAAAATTTCATCACAGTCCTCAAATACTTTGTTAGTTGGATTACTCTCATGGGATAAATCACCTTAGTAACACTTACTTCAGGTGCTTTCCAAACTGAGCTCCCATACAGCAATTATTACCTGCCCCAGTGCTCCCCCAGTGTGCACTGGCACATTCTCCAGCACTCTCTGGATCACCTACTGGTCACTAAGGTGGACCAAAATTGCTGGATATTCCTGAGCTGGTGTTGACTCCAGTTTCTTGTGTCCGTGTAGTATGTGCTGCATCAATGTGGTCTAGTTCAGAGCTGGCTTGTCTAGTGCTAGTCCTGTGATCTTTGCAGCAGTCAATTATTTTTGCCAATAATGAGATTTGCATGGGGTTTTAAAAACTCAAAAATAACTCATGTCAAATTTTGGTACTTCCAGAAGTCTCTGAAAAGACAAACCTACTCTGTCCTAGGAAGACATTGAGGAAAATGTTGTTTTGGTACTTATCAGATGAGTGTGTCTCTGGACTTATAGAAACGAGAACAAAAATCAGTCAATTAAGCCCAGGAAGACAGATCCTTGTTGTTATGTAACATTCATATTTTCACGGTACTCTTGGGCTCAGTCTTCCACCTAGCTCACACTACAGCTACTGACCCCATGCATGAGCACGTACCTTTCTTATACACACAGTATAAATCCATTACACATTCTTGCACCTATAGTCACTGAAGTTTGATTATCAGGTTTCTGTTTTGACATGATACAGGTCAAGTTGTCATGGTCATACAAGCAAATTATATGTAACTAGCACCGTTCTTTGGTATTTGAGCAAACCAGCTCAAAACAGATTGCACTTGTATTAATAAATTCTCTTCTGCACAGGGTGATTATATACAAAAATACATCCAGAAATGTTTCCTGGCCACAATAGCTCCTAAACCATGCCCAGAACCTGTTTGAAAGAAGTTCGTATTGGCCTGGGCCAAAGTTCTGCCGGGGACAATTTAATTGTACAGCTGATGGAACACCATAGCTGGAAAAAGTCCTAGGTATTATTTAGTTTCCTGGTATGGATATAATTAGCCTGACCAGACACTGACCTATGAATAAAAACACAGTTTTAAAAATAAAACCTCAGGAAAAAAGCATTCTGCTTAATTCTAATTAGAATTAAATTCTAACTTTTTCTTTGCAGTCTTATCTCTTTGGGTATTTTTTGTCATTCTGTATACATTCACTTAGATCAGTTTCTTTGCAAATGCTAGAATGCTGAAATGCTCTTTTTCTCAAAGAGGAACACTATCCACCCATTCTTTTTTGTCTGATTTTCTATAAACTAGAAACCTTTACAAGGTTTTGCTTTAAAAATTAATTTCTCTTGTAGTTTTTCTAGAGAAAATATACTGCCTTTCAGGTAGAAACTTAAAAAACCCCATTACATCTGTGTTAGGTTTTAATTTTTCTAGGAATAATCCATCCAGTACAGCTCAACATCTGTAAGCCTCAAGAGCAAGTTGTCATACTTCAGACAAGCACAGAGAAGTGAAGGAATTTTCTAAGAAGCCAGATATAATTTTTTAGTGAATTGCTACCCTATGAGCCCTATGAACACTGAGGAATTGTGGCGTTCCACTTCTTATTATGTATGCCCACAAGAGAAATATTAAACTAGGCTTTTCTTTGACTGTTGCCTTCGTTCTCTCTTTCTCTTGTACATACTTATAAAATAAAGATCAAACTTCCTTGAATTCTTTTTATCTGCTTTGAAGTCTAAGGAAAACTTTTTTGGAAATTCTATTTTCATCTCTGTGAATTTATTCTCTAATGCTTCTAACTTGTCAAATATGGACTGTGCTGTTCAAGGAGCAGTTAAGAAAAAAAAGCCCATCTTTGAATCTACATGCACAGACAATCATTCTCACAATTCATGAAAGCCCTCAAAAACGTGGAGTCACAATATATGCTTCTATTGCCACTTCTTTTGGACAGTTCTGAGGCATGCCTAATAGATTCTGTGGAGGGGAAAAAAACAAGGTCTTTTTTTCTTATTTTTGCCCAGTAAATTACTTTGAGCATGTGAAAAAAGCACATCCTACAGCTTTGGACATCTATTTTAAAAAAGAGGAAAAGAAAAATTATTTCTTTATTTTTTTCCATCAGAACTCAATTTTTGCCTAAAGAGTTGTTACGGGAGGATATATTGTATTTTCAGAAGGATAAAAAGTCTCCAAGCCAGAGCTGCTGCTCAAAGGTGCGTTGACAGACATACTCCCGTTTCCTGGGCAGGTGCAGGGGGTGTTGGGCAGGAGTCCCTTGGGTTAACAGAAAGAAGCCTGAATCTCTGACTGCTTGGAGAAGCACAGAAGAGATACCATCTCCTGATGTTATCCTGTTCCAGTAAAGCAGACCATGTGAGGGCAGTCCTCAGGCAATGGCTTAATGAATCTAGAAAGAAACCTCTAATTAGAAGCCATGCATGCATCTCCTGCCCTGGAGGGCTTGGTCCCACAGCCCCACCTGCAACTGAGCCCTCCTACCCCAGGCAGGGTGCTGCAGCCTGGCCCCTTGGGGCCACCCTTAGGCATCTCGGAATGGCCCTGGGTCTCTGTCCCACTGTTGAGATTCAGCCCCATCCTTGCGGCTGCTGCATTAAATCTTCCTCCTTACTTCTGCCCACAAAATCAGCTTTACTTTCATGTTTTCCCAAGCACCTGAACCCAGCTTGTCCTAGACAACATGGTGCTTCTCAGCCCATCTCCTGTGACCTACTGGTGGCCTGAAATGAACCACTGAACCATCTTGCCATCTGTTTGTTGCCCTAGGCCAGCTGGGGCTTTTGAAGGAAACTCAAGATATGAGCAACCAAAACCTTATTTCATTTGGAGAATGAAAAACAATCTGATAGTCCTGGTGGAATCATGGGAGATGTGCTGCACTTACAGTAAAACAGTACTGGGGGAAACTTGTTGGCTAGAAAAGCAACTGAAGGGGCAGTGCTACTCTCTGAGGGTGTCCACTCACCTCCCATTTCATGTGTCTGCAAAGGCACGTTTTTCCTTTGCAAGTGATGGTCTGAAAAAAGTTATTCATTGTTCCTAAAGATGGATGACACCTTGTGTAAAATCTTCTTGCGTCTGAAATGAATACAGATTGATCCAGGATGGTCTTTATTCTAAAATACTGTTGAAGCAGTTGAATGGATATTATAGCTGTAAGAATTTCCAGAATAGCCACACAGATATTTCTACTTTGCAAATGTACATATCTAATGATGGATGTGTATATACACACACATTCTGTTCAGATCACATCAAAAGGCTGAAAATGGCAGGCTTTACATTTCTTTAACAACAGGTCTTATGAGGCAAAGTAGCTAACTCAAAGATCTGATAAAGCATTGTATGGCTAAGTTTTTGACAGGGAAAAACCCAAACACAGAAGCCTGCAGGTAATGAAGTGCTTAGTGCAAGATTTCAATTCTCAGCCTTGCACCTATTACATTTCAATTTGATGCAGTAAAAGATTTTCCTCATCCAAAACTAGTGATCAGCAAGAAGGAAGTGTCTCCCCCCACACACTTTGAAGCAGGTGGTGATTGTTTTAAATTATTAGGGGTCTAAACTTGGCCACCATCCAAGATATGACAGGCACTTAGGTCCTCATCTCCAGAGTGGAAAGCACACACCCAAATACTTGATCAGAACATATTCTTCCAGCCTTGCTCATAAAGACAGTCTCAGAGATGACAATAAAGATTACAATTTTCTTTTAAAATCAAAGAGGTTGAGATTTTGTTTGGTTTTTTTGGGGTTTTGGCTTTTTTTTTTCTTTTTTCTTTTTTCTCCCCTTTCTTTTTTACCATGAAAGAATTAGAATATATTCAATCAGAATGGTGCAATGTGTCTCTGGCAAACAGGAAAATTCCTCAGGGATCTAAATTAAGAATAAAACAAGTGAAGAAGAGGGCAACTCACAGCAGTGCATAGACACTGCCTCTTGTATGGCTTCACTCTTGTGTGTTTGATTGCCTGTGTGAGTTTTGCATCTAGTATGTTATTGTTTATCAAAGAGCAATCAACAAGGAAAGAGATTAGAGGGGAGGAAGAAAGGAAAAGAAAAAAGGAGAGGAGGAGAAATCTTATGCATATGTGAGGCCAAGGGATATTGGCTTTCAGGGTTCATGCACTGTTGTCTTTAATTTTTATGGTATTTGAAAAGAATGGTAATGAGTATCAGAGTTAAAATGCAGGGATTGATGATTTCAGAGAAAATACATTGCCCAGAATTAGCTAAGGCAATGGCCCCAAGGCTTTTCTAGACCAGTGAACCACCTTTAACCCTCAGCTGCCATGTGCCCTTTGAGGAACCTACCAGGGCATTTTTCAAAGCAAGGCCCAGAGCGAATGTACAAATTGCATTTTGCTGAAAACTTCCTCCTGGCAAATCAGGAAAACTGCATTGAAAACAGCAGCATGGCATGTTTGGACACAGTGTAAGTTAGTGTATTTTTCTGTTTAATATCCAAGGCTTTTGGGCCACTACAAAGCCATGGGCTACAGTTTGTGGACCACTGAGCTATGGAACCAGTCCTCATTTAAGAACACCTGCCAGGGACTGTTCATCCTGCAGGGCAGCTTCCATACATTAAGAGTCCTCTTGGTAGGAAAATACAAAATAAGAAATTTTAAATGGACTAGATTGCTGTGAGGTGATACGCTTTTGCATATTGGGCTAGTTGAGCTGATGATGTCAAGCAAGTTTGCTGTGCTTTACTATTACTTACCTCAGAACCTGGAAAGCTGATTCCTTCTGGAATCCACTTTAAAACTAATGCTCCCAAGACTTATTTGACCTTGTAGCAAGGGTGAAAACGGTTTTGGTTATTTTTGGTGATTAGCAAAAATAACCAAACCACCAAGAGAGGTTGTGGAGTCTCCCCCGCTGGAGAGATACAAGAATTGTCTGGACACACTCCTGTGTCATGTGCTCTAGAATGACCCCATTTAAGCAGGGAGGTTGGACCACATGACTCACTGTGGTCCCTTCCAACCATACCAGTTCTGTGATTCCATGATTTTTTTAAAGCTTGATAAAAGAAATAGACAAAATTGCAAAGCTGGGTTGAAATGTCTTACACCTACTCATTTTGCTGGCAAGTATTTGAGGTTTGTTTGTTTGTTTACACAAAACAGATTTGTTTATGTGTGTTCAATAACCACCTATGGAATATCTAATCTGACAAGTCAGTATGTGCTAAAATGCCTGCTTATCTTGGTAGATATGTGGGACTAGGGTGTTCTTTCTATCTGATGATAATCGAATATAACATAATCTAACTCTAATGAGAGTGAAAGCAAAGAGAAATGCAGGAACAGATTAGGAGTTTTGAAAATGATGATAGGCAAACCTGCAAATTTGGTGGGCATGGTAATGCAAAGCACTAAGAAACTGGCTTACAGTCTGTAGTACCAGTTTGCTTTCGCTGACCTGACATACTGGCTGTTCATGGACCACTTAATATAATGACAATGTTGACCTGAGATCCTTCCTGTGAGGCACAAGTATAAAAGAGGACCAACCTTCCCACTGACTTTCCTTAATTTTGTGCATTCGTCAGAAACCAAACATTTTGTGAGGTATTGATTTGTGTTCTTAGTTTTCTTGATCCTTAATGATATAACACCATGTAAAACATGATAAAGAAAATGTTGTAATCTTATATGAGAACAAACTGTTCTGTCAATAAGTAGTGTAAGTGTACCACAAAACCAACTCACCCTTAACATGACAGCAATTCCTTCAATGACATTTATGAGCTCATTGAAAGAACAGTAGCAATTTTATTCATTGTTTGGGGCTTACTACCCAATTTATAATGAAAGTGTTATGAAAATTAGAAGTTGCGTATAACGCAACTCTTTTGTAGTGTAAATAACACAACCCTGTAAATTATACACGCACTAGAATTATATTAAACACATATACATTCTATGCAAAGCAGAATAGACCTTTTACCAAACGAAGCTGTATTTTAATTAGGAGAGTGGTAACAAGCCTTTAAAATCAGCCAACACTGTATTTTGGTTTTAACTCAGAAATTCTGGGGCTTTATGAATTCATGACGGACCCTTAGGGATACATTTTCAAAGCACTGCACAGGATTTTAGCCATGCAAATCCCATTAAAATCAGTGGGAGACATGTGGCTAAAACCCACGCACAGCTTTGGAAGCAACATGCCCCTTAATGTTATCTAGACAGTGTTTCGGCCTGTGAATTTCCCTGCTTCCAATTTTTACAACTGAATTCAAAAGGAAATAAAATTTGCCATGGGGATGTGGGAATTTTTACAGGATGCAGGCTCTTTTAGTTCCAGAGACATAGTTCTGATCTAACAACTATACTACTGCATGGTAAAGGTAGGTTTCATCTGTGCTTTACATGCTTTATCTCTACCCAGCTATTTTGACCTGCATTTTTACTATGCAACAATGTAGGCAACTGATTTTGCAAATGAACACATTGTAGTGCTCTGCAGCTTATAATTTCTCTTAACAGAGTCTTTGAATTGATTAAACAATGAAGTTCCTTTTGGAGTGATGATAGCATTACACTTGAGGCCTGTGGAACCCTGAGCAATATAATATCTGCTGCTAGGCATTTCAGAAAGACCCAAATGCACTATAAAAGTCATGGATCAGGTACTCCTTAGTAAGAGTAGTAGCTGATCAGCATGAGCTTCAAACAGGTGGGTCTTCCCTGCTTGTCTGAGTTGCAGGAACACTGGTGGGGATCTGCAGAGATGGGCAGGGATGAGCTCGGAAACACATTTTGCTGTTAGGTGAGAAGTTCTTCCATCTTTGAAGCAGATAGAGAAATGAGGCAGTCTCTAGACTGTGTGTCTGTCACCAGACATTAAATACAGAAGTAAAAATTAATATGTCTGAGGAATTTACTCAGAGAAGTGCCAGGTCCTTTAGTCAAACTCAGCTTGCAGTCAGTGAAGCAGAAACTTCTGATTTGGAAGGCTGGTTGATACTGAGGGGAATGGGGAAAACCTGGATCCACAAGAAATATGCATAGACACACACAGCAGAACAAGGGCATTCTGAATGGTGGGCCTGCTTATCTGTATGGCAGGTAAAAACAGACACAAAATTTGAGTCCTGGGAAGAAACATTACCTAATGCCATGACTTTTGAGACCTGTAGGTCCAGGTGTCTTGAAGAACGTTAACGTCAAAGAATTTGGAATTATCTCTCCATGCTTTCTATGCCTACAGAAGGAGTCACAATTGCAGTAAAACCTGGTAATTTTACAGTAAGGGGCCGAGCAAGAAGATTTTTGGTACCGCAGCTCATCTGGGAGCACCTCACGGGGCACCGCGGCTCTGGGAGGTGACGCTTGGGCGGTTTTGGGGTTTAAGGCCGGCCGGGCGGGCGCGGTCTGTGCAGGGCCCGTGCCGTAGGCAGGCGCCGGACAGGCCGTAGGCAGGCGCCGGACAGGCAGGGCCGGCGCTCNCCCTCCCGCAGCGCTTCCAGCCAGGGCTTGCCTCGAACAGCAAATCTTCCCCTCAGCGATGCGGTGTAAAAATCCTGTCCTCGCGGATTGGGGTTAGTGTTTTGTTTTGTTATTTTTAATTGTTGTTTTGGCAGAGCTTAAAATAAATTGTCCTAATTATCCCACCTAATACTGTAATCTCGGTATTAAGACTTATGAAAACGAAAAGATATTTAAAAATTAAAATTGTACTCCAATGTAATTTGCCGTGCAATTGAGAGACATTAAACTGCGTTGTTTTATCTTTCTGGTGTTCTTAACGCACAATAGGATATGTTTCCCTGTTTCCCTGAATTATCTGACAACACCATTATAATAAATTTAAACTTTGGGATCCGCCATCCCATCGTGTCTGTGTCCAACACCACCACACCCCCTCCCCCCCAGTTTTACGTTACTAAATTGTCCGGGGGAAAAATATAAATAAGGCGAGTACACCCCCCTTCAACAACCACACCACACCGCAATCCCCCCACCCCCCCCGTATGTGCCTTTACTTTTTTTCTACTCTCTAATGACATTTGGCAGGCTCAACTGTGTAATGCTTGACTGGTTTTATTGTTGTCTGCTCCCAGTGGGGAATAGTTGACACTGCTCTCTGTTTTCAATTGATATCCATTTTCAACAATATTGCTTTCTATTAGATTCCTGCACAGTTTGTGCCAGCCAAACCGAATATTTACCGTGTTGGCCTCAAAGCCTCAAATCAACAAACGTTAAAATAAGTAAAATATGCATTTACTATCTGACATTTTCAAATTTCCCTTTCAAATTATTATTTTGACTATATTTCACAGCAAATGAATCAAGGATTAAAGACACAGTATTGCCACTTAAGGTAACTCAGATTGATTTTTGAGTTTTAAATGACAGGATAAGAGGGTGCATGAAAAGAGGAAAACCTAATGCACTTATCTGCATTTCATTAGCTTCTATGATCACTTCTCTGAAAGAGGGTGCACAGATTTATATTGATCCTAGTTTCCAATCTTTGTGTTGAGTGACATTGTTTGTTGTATAATCTGATTAATTCCAAGTAGTTTGCTTATGTAGTAAAATACTAAAATCAACCCTTGGAATCTTTATATTTTAAGTTACCCACTGAGCTTAGAGGCTCTTCTGGGGCAGACTTCTGTTTCTTGTCATTGCTTTCATGACTTCGTGTCTGCCTGCATTTCCCAGCTCTCCAGCCCTGCACTGTCTCAGTTCCTTTCACCAACTCTTTTCACCTCTGGCACCTCTTTATCAGTTTCCACACTCACCTCAGAGGATTCTCCATTAATGGCATGTGTTGCTAATTTTTGGTCACAAGTCATTTATTATGTGCCATTTCGGCTCTGTAAAGCACAGTTTAGGCAGTCTTGTTTATTTGCATGGAAATTATGGTGGATAAGGTAATGAAACATCATTTATGTACCTTTCCAAATTTTTTGTGATGACCTCTTCTACCTCCCTCTCTTCCTCACACATCTCCTTTCTTTTCTTTATCATCTTTGTTTTCATCTTCATCTTTAGAAGCTCTAACCTGCCTATCTTACACAAAAGATCTTTGAAAGCTGTCATGTAAAAGACTCAAAGCAGAGGAAATTCTGCTTCTTCTTTTCCTTGTGCTCCCTTCCACCCCTTCCAAAATGCCAGCTAGAGCTTTAGATGAGATACGAATTTTGAGAATTTTTTGTTTCTGGGTTCCTGATGTTGGAAAGACTGAAGATGAACACTGAGAAGGGCCATGCCCTGGCCATCAGCCGAGGGGCAGCAGCAGAAGCTCAGGCTCAGCAGGAGCATGAGGACACAGTCTCTGTGTGAGGGAAGGACACAGGCTCTATCTGCACTCTCCTGCAAGCACTGCTGGATCAGCTCTCGCTCTTCCAGCATGAGGATGGAGAAGAGTGATGCTTGGGCCAGCCACCTCTAAGTCGTTAGGGGCTTAGAGACAGCCTTTTTCTGTCCTTCAGCAGGAAGATCCAAGTCTTTTTCTCCTGTGATATATACTATAATTAGCCTACAAGCCTTGCTGGAACCAGAAGATTTAGCAATGGAAGTAAACTTGCATAATGTTGATTTATATTCATATAAACTGCTTGTTTTTACACTTTCTCATTAAAACAGTAACAAAAAGGTACCAGCTTCATAAGGAAATATATAAAAGGACTACATTCAGAGAAAAAATGGGAAGAGACAGAAATTAGGGAACACAATAACTGAAGCTACTGTGGAAATTTATTTGGCCCCTTTGTGTGCCTAACATTCTGATGCCTTTTTTTTTTTTTTTTCAGGTGACAATATTGTCCTCAATCCATAGGCAAAATGCTTCCTTCCCTGCACAGGATGGATAGTGTTTGCTGAACTGGTGGTTATTCAATATTTTGTTTTCCCCATCAGTCAATGCATGACCTCAGGCTTTATTTACCAAACACCATCCAAGCTCTGCACTTAATACAGAATTATTAATTTCCTCCTGGGCTATTCTTTTACTCTCCTCATCAACAGTGCTTCACAATGGTTAATGGAGTTCTATATTTGGCCTGTGGCATAGGACTTTCAGTTTTTCTCAAATTGAGTGTGTGATATCCTTTCCTTTCCTGATATTTATTACCTTTACATAATGGCACAGATGTGCAGAGGTCTGATCATAAATTGGTTTCATCTCCTGTGTGGAACCCCAAAGCCCCTGAAGTCCTGGAAGTGAAACGCTGGCTCTTCCCCAGTGCCCCAGTGTGTTAGGGTGGGCAGGGCAGAGCCTAGAGGGGAGCTCCATCAGCCTCCCCCTGGTCACAGCCCCTCTGCTCCTGCTTTATGGTGTGAAGAGGATGAACTGCACTGTTCCCTTGTAATCTGTCTGGATGATTTGTGTTGTCATAGCTTGTACACTGTGGAAAATGCATTCAAATATAACACATAAGCTGTCAGAAAGCTACCAGTCTAAGACAAATAATGTGCAAGAAAAAGGCACTTGACAGAGCAGAGAAGACTTGAAGGCTTTAAAAAATGTCAAAACCTCAAAATATTTTGTGACATGGGGCTCATATCTTTTCTTTGTTGTTGTTGTTGTTGTTTTCAGTCCTTAGAGCAAAATTCATTTGTTTATGATTGTTTAGAGAAACCCCAAGTTTCCTCTTCTGGAGGTTAAATAGGAGCCTTTGGCTGAGCCGAAGGTGGGGAGGTGATTTTCACTTAAGTTTCTTTTGAAGGAAGGCAGTCATCAGAGTCAACAAGTCAGGTAAACACAGGCAAAGCAGAGAAGCCCTACACTGCTGCAAATAAGCATAGCTCAAGGAGATCAAGACTCGGTGAGAAGAGACTTGATGTTTTCATTTGGCAACACAGCCCTTTTGTGCCCACTCCAGGCCCTTATTCAAGCACTGATTAAAGCTGGTTAATTACAATGGTAACCAACCACAGCATCCCAAGGTGCTCCCTACCACCTGTGAAATCCAGGTATCCTGTATAAGAAAGACACACACACAAACATTTCAGGGATAAACTAATGTTGCCTGAGAGCTGGTTATTTTGTGAGATAATATTATGGGATAGTGATTGCCTGGTAGATAATTGTGTGTGAAAGGGTACTTTGTCACACTTGTTTTGCTTTTTTCCTTGAGTAGGCTGAAAGCTGGAATGTATTGAGTTTCCAAAATAGAAAGAGCTGGATTCTAAAGTGACTCCACAAAAAAATAAACACATAAACTACAGCATTCACATGAGAAAGGATGTAAAGAAAATTCTGCAATTACCAAGGTAGATTCTACTCTATATAAAGTGAAGGGGAAAGTAAAGCTTTGTTTTGTGGTTGCAGGATGCTTTTAACATTAACTATATATGTTCACCAATTGACAGAAAGAAGAGCGCAGTAGATTATGCAGCCAAGGTATGATTGAAGACATGTAGGCAAGGGGCAGCTTGGGAAGCATTGATCACAATCTCATTAGATCTGAGATTGCAGCAAAAATGAATGCTAAATGAGGAGAAGGAGAACAAAAAGATGCTGGAGTCAGGCTTGTGTTTCTCCAGAGGAATAGCTACACGGTTGTAAAAATCAAACTGTCTGAGGAGTGGGACTGAGGGAACAGAAAACCCCAAGAACTAAAGAATAGAGAAAGAAAAGCATGTAGCCCGTTCCTCTGCCAGCAAGGAGTGTACCGAGAAAAGATAAACGTGGCTAAATAAGGAGTTTCACACAAAAACTGGTGGGGTGGGGGGCAGGGGGAAGGAAAAAAGAGAGAACAATCTGATGGGCAAGTTAGAAAGGAGAAACCATGTGGTCCAAATAGCTATGTGCAAAGTCAGAAGAGAGGCAAAAACAAAGGAAGTGTGCTAAGTAACAATAGCCAAAGAAATCCAGCTAATTAGTATGAAACAAACAAGCTTGACAGATTGGTTGAGGCCAGACAGAGAGTAGAGAAGGGGAGGGCAGGTAAGAGGTCAAACGAGCTCTTTGCGCTAGTATTCATTTAACAAGATGAAGGTCACATCTCAGAAAGTGTGATAGATTTTTCTGGATGGGGAAAGTGAAATGTCATCAAGAATTATGGTTATGTCATAGCAGTACTCTCATAATCTTGACAAGTCTCCAGTCCTTGCTTAATTAGTAAGCTTCATGTTTCTAAAGGGGCAAATATAATAAGAAAAGCTAGCTGAAAATATTTAGCAATTCTGAGGAGACGCATGACATGTTCCTCATTGTATTTTCCCATTTTCTGTGCATCAGTCACAAAATTTTAAATTGTCTGCAAAAGAAGGAACTTGGTGGAAGATGAGAGGCTTATACATTTAATCTACATCATCTAATGCCTCAGTGCCTGCCTATTGTCAAAATTCCACAAAACACTTATTATACATACTTTCTTCTAGGCATACCAATAGCTTTGCTGAAGTCAATAGAATTACTCTAGTGCTTAAAATAAGGCATTTTCTCCAAGACTGTATTAGAGCAAATTAGAGCAAATGCTAAATGCTAGCATAATCAGTCACAGTGATATATTTTCTTTTATTTTGCTATGAAAGACATGCCAGACCCATAGTGGAGGGTGAGCTGGGGACACTCCAGTCACAGAAAATGCACCCACAAAGTCTCTAATGGACACTTGTCCTCCCCTGGGAAAAGAATTATCTCATTCCCAGGGTCATAATTTTTTCACTTAGCACAATTGGACAAAGGCTCTTCTAATGCCTTACCCATGCTGGGGTGATCAAGCTGATGAAGAGGAATACGGTTCTCTACAATTATTTGAATAAGTTGAAACTTAAATAAAACAAGGCTGATGGCTGGAAAATGCTCTCAGTCCCCTCCTTCACACTCTGTGAAGAAGCTATTCCAAAGTGTTTAATATGCATAAGGAAGAACAGGTGGATTGATGCATTCTTGTATAAACATTTATGTGTATATTCTATTTGTCATAATTTACTTTAGAAATGTAAAATAACGGTAAATCTTCCAACAAAAGAGAAAATTTGTGAGGGATCTTACAAACTCCAAACACAAACCAGATGAATGCTTTTTGTCATTTTCTGGTGTTAGATCAGAAGTCTTGGTATTTTGTATGAAAAGGGAAAGAAAGAAAGAGATAGGAGTTGATAGAGGCTTGGAAAATCTTGAATGACCTGTCAAGAGCTCTTACTGATGAAAGTCAAAGGCAACACTTGTAAAAATGAATTATATGAGCTATTTTTTATATTGCACACAGTTTAATAGTGGACTTCAATCTATTTTATGAGACAAATACCTTAATACAGATGATTTGCAAAAAGAATGCAATATTTACCCAAATAAGAATAACATCCTCAACTACATTTAGTGCTAATTTGAAATGACAAGGGCTATCAATCCTCAAGCTCCTCAGTATAACCTAATCACCAGCTGGGGTCAGGCCAACATTTGCTTTCTAGCAAAGTACTGTAGAAATAGATGAATTGCCCTGCTCTCTAGAGCATTCAGTATTGGCTGCTTCTGAAGTCAGACAATCAGCCTTGAGGAAACATCACAGTATCTTGTGCCTTTTTAGTTATTAGTTTTTACTAAGTCCTTAGCTTACTATATTTTTAAGTATGCCACTTTTCAAGTTCTGTTATTTTCTTATGTGCATATTAGTTTAGATTCTGTAATTTACTGCTGTAACCTCCAAAAGACCCTGGAAAACAGAATCGGCCTCTCCAAGGTCTTTTTACCTTAGGTATATAAATTTGAAGAAAATAAAGAGGCTGAAGTTAATTGCCAGAACATATAAGGAATTTGGAAAGATTTTTGATTTTAAGAAATTAAAAGAAAACTAACTGAGCCAAAAGGCAAATAGTGAGTGTGGAAGTAGATATCCTGATGATGGAAAATCTCTGTTCATAATTATCATGGTAGAATTTAGCTTTTTTTTTCCTGAGCAGATACAAACTTCGTCTCTTTGGTCCAGTCTTCTCTGATTTTATGTGTTTCTACTTAATAACAATAATAGTGTAGTTCAGTGTAAATTGGTCTGATTTTTCCATTTCTCCAAGAAAAATGTTTAGGTGAAGAGGCAACAGAATGAAACTATCCTCGATTGTCAGGATTTGGGTCCTAATGATGCCTAAAGTTTTAACTTATATTTTTCAAATTCTGTACTGCCTAGTGTGTAACTCTGAAGTTTCTCGTGGCCTGTTAATTACTGTTCTCTCATGCTGATTAGACACAACAAATCTCTCTAGGTTTCCACCTCAAGGACACTGTGCCCCAAAATGTGTAAACTAAAGCCTCTGAAGAGGAGGGCAAACTTGGTGTGGTTACATCATTAACTGAGGTCATGATAGGACAATTAACCCTGATATGCAAATGAACCAAACTTATAAAAGTGTGAAGAACTCGTGACTTGGGGTGCATCTTGGGTATAGCCTTTGGCCTGCCCAGGGTGTACCTTTGAAAGCCCTTCAAATAAATACCTACCTTTGTTCTCTTATTCCTGTCTAGTCTCTGTGTTTTTAGGTGGCCATCTCAGGCATCACTACACATTGAAAGAGGTCTGATTTGGATTCCTTACAAAAACTTCAGAAAGAGTTTGCTTTTGAGAAGACAGACATCCAGATCTGAGGGAAAGATAAGTAACTTTTAAAAAAGTTTCTCCCCTAGACATTTAATTTGTCATTTTAAAAAATGTACATCTAGAAATGTAAGTGTATTGAGTAATTTTGGTGGTTTGGTTTTTTTTGGTTTTTTTTTTGTTTTTTTTTCCACTAGGTAACAGCAAAATGATTTTACCTTGTCATAAATAAACGGACTTCTGAGTAGTCCATTGGGAGGTGGTGGATGAGTGTTCATCATTCCACCACATTCTCACAAGCTCTTGTAACACAATACCACAGCATGGGAATTTTTGTATAGAACACAAACATACATATGGATAATAATATCTGTCAAACCCTGCCTAAAATCTTACCAAAGAAATTTGCAGAACATCTTCAGCATAATAATTTCTGTGTATTACTGCATGCAGTTTAAAAAGCCTACAATAGCACCTTTGAAACTCAAGACTTTTTTCCTCCTAAGTGCAGACATTTAGCTTTTAAAAATGCTGATATTTTATTGTCATGACTACCTCTATCCCGTTCCTAGTTCCCTCTGTCCCATTGCTCTCTAGGCAGCAGAAGAGTATGGAGAGATCTGTATGTAGCCAGAATTGGAATGCTGCAGGATAAGACATTTCCACTATCCCTTGCCTCAGTAAAAAAAAATGTTCAGCATGTCATAACTGCTGTTTTAGGCATTAGGTCAAAGAATAAAGCCATTTTCAAATGGAGCAATTTTTCTCGCCTTTCTGCTCCAAAACAGCAGCTCCCAACTTTCTCTATTTGTTTCATCAATAACTACAGTTGTGAATTGAAGAAATGATGTCTTAAAAGTGGACATTTCTTAATCAACTTCTTATCACCCTGAACTGTGACTGCTAAAGGTTGTGATGTGAATTATAACTTACCATGTTCTGGAATATCTTAATTTAGGTCTTTAAATTATTCTCAGGTGATATCTTGGAAAGAAATATATTTATCTCCGGTGATGGTGCTCTTCCTTTTCCAGATCTTTATTAAAGCAGGTCACAAACTTTAGTTGTCTAAAAACTTACCTGGAGAGATGATGAAGACACCCTGAGTCATATTCTTCTGATGTTGTTGGGTTTGTCTGCACCATACTTATCTTCATCACACTGCAGGTTTGGATCTCTGCAAGGGGTCCACGTTGGACAGTACAGTTTGAGAAGATCTTGAACGGATTGTATTCTTCTGCAGTGTGGCTTAGAAATTTCTAAGAAAGCAATTTTTATGTTGTTGTTTCTTGGGTTTTTCTTCTGTTTTTTCCCTTTATCATTTGCCTCATTCCTGTCACCCCTCTGCAGAACTCTAACAAGGGAAATGAAAACACAGTCCATTTGTCCTTTAGGCAGCTGCTGGAAGCTGTGAGCCATTCAAAGAAAAAACCCAGGACATCACTAAGGATGATGAGTTATTGTCAACACCTCATGAGCTATCAGGTGCTTTTTGCTCTGATGTCAGTAACAAAACTCATTCTATAGCTGACTCATTTGAAATATCCCTGGGTCAGGCTGTTTCTGGGCTCATGTTTTGATGATGGCATACAGTGTTCAACAACAAAAAAAATCTGTCCTCAGACTTTTTTCATTAGGTAGCAACAATTTGTAAGCACAAAAAAAAGATTTATACAAACAATAGTGATCTGATCCTGAAGATGCCTTCCACATCTGTATTCATCTCAACTGTATGAAAGTTGGAGTCAGAATGAAAAACCTAAGCAATTCACCAGCATGTCGACATTCACACTGCAGAAATATATCTTCTGAAAACATTGAAAACTAGAGACTTGAGGTTCTTGCAGTACCCTTACCTGTGCAATGTCTATCACATTCAATTCTTTTTAGGTACCCTGATGTGAGATGTAAAGTGCTTCCAATGGCCTTTCGATTGCTGCAGAAGGTCCTTTTCTTGAGTGAATCCTCTCCTAATGGATGCTTTTCTTAGATCATTTTATCCATTTTATCAAGTCTTTTTTCTCCTGTGGTTTTATTTTCCTTCAAAGTTGTAGAAGGTGCAGTTATCCTCTGTTGTACCCAAAGTCCACTGCTGAAGTGAAATGTCCAGCAACAGGTGGTGCAACAGGAGACATCATAGACTGACTGATTCAGGTTGCAAAACTAAAGCTTATGGGATATTTAGAGTTGGAAATTCAGCATGTGACTTCTCCACAGAACTGTGTCCCTGGGAATGACAGCCACTGTGTGATCTACCAGCAGCCCCTAGAATACAGGTCAACTTTTCAAAAGTAGTATTTTGCCCCCAAGCAATGGGGACTATTGGCAACAAAAAAATCCAAGATTGTATCAACCATCTTTTGTAGATCACGAGACTCCACATTATCCTTATCACACTGATGGTTTTCTTGTCTCTTTCCTCTGCTCCCAGAGAAACTGAGGCAGACTGTTGCAGCGTGGTAGATGAGGGGTGCTGCGACCCTCCAAATACGTCTCCACAGGGGCTGGAGCCGCTCTGGTAGAGCCACTGTGCTTCTGGTGACGAGCTCGGATGCACCAAGGCTCCTGTCCTGTCCCATCCTCTGAGCCTCCGTAAAAGGGTGGGCCTCTGGAGGAAGCAGCTCAGCAGGGGTCAGACTCCCATAGGGGTGAAGCAGGTAGCATCAGCTATAGTGAGAGAAGCAGCAGGCCCGCACACACACGCAGGCAGACGATGAAAGAGTCAGGAAGGGTTCTGGCATGTTCTTGCACAAGAGGATTTATTTCAGCCTCATTGCGGGGGAGGTTAGGAGCCAAGAACAAGATGAAGGAAGGATTTGGGGTTTATATAGGAGGTTCGCAGGGCGGGCAGAGCATTGGGATCGAGGGTGCTGGGGTGCAGGGGCAGTACAGAGAGGGGGCTATGGCAAGGCAACCAAGAGGAATACCACGAGGGAGGGACTAAGGCACGAGGGCCAATGGGGAATGCAGGGAAGGGAAAACATACGTGTAAGGAATAAAAGGGGGCAGGGAGAAGCAACAGATCAATCAAAGGAACAGAACTGGGGTACATAATGTCCTTAGGAGAAGCCTGCCTCTCAAGCCTGGGGGAGGACCCCCTGCCACAGCCCTCAATGGGATGGGTCACTGCCGCAGCAGACTGTGCATTATCCCTGCCACCTTCCAAGGATTAGCCCATTTTTTCCTGAGTACCAAGTGCAAAAGACAATATTGAAAGCTTCTGTATTTTCAAGACTTAAGGAAAGAATCACCCAATCCCTCCACATTTCTTTAGTGAAACTGAGATCCAGACTGCTCCGCTGTCTCAGGATTTCTCTTCATCATCCTCTGGCTAGAATGGCAAGACAGCCCCAAACAATTAATGAGGCCAGAATGAATTCAAGTCACAGTCTTAGGCAGTATTTAAACAGATTCTTGATTACCACATGGGAATAAAAGCATAAATTTCTTGAATTCCTGGAAAAGCAGACCTCCACTGTGATAAAGACCTCTCTTTAAAAATACAGGTTTTTTCGTCTTTTTACTTTAGGAGCTAAAAAGACAGGGAATCCCTTGCGGCCTATCTGTTTGACAAGTATATATTTTTTCAGATGTGAAAAGTGAAAGCGTATCTGTTTTACGGAGACTATGACACATTTTTTTGTTCTTTTATATCTCTTTTTTTTCCACTCGCTTTTAAATGAATGGGGCTTGGGGGGGGGTTGTTTGTTTTTTTGGTTGGTTGCTTGCTTTTTTTGTTTTGGGTTTTTTTTTTCTGAGTCCCATTTTGTCCGTCCCATTTTTGCATCTAGTAAAAGAGTGGGGAAGTAAAACCAGTGATGGAGAAGGGTATATCTTCTCCATGGTTCTCCACTACCGTGTAGAAGATAGCCACTTGCCAGTCCCAGTAGTTCCTGATATATTCAAAGTAAAGGCTGGATTGGACAAAACATCTGGAGGATGAGCTGACTTTCCCCTATTAAGTCATGTCAGATCAGTCAAAGGTTTTAAGCCTTTTGTAACCTGTTACTCCTCCCAATAGCTGGTCTGCACTGGAGCCAGCCTAGTTGGAAGGGGTTGTTAAACATTGGAACAGACTGCCCAGGGAGGTGTTGGAGTCACCAACACTGGAGATGTTCAAGAAAAGACTGGACATGACACTTGGTACTATTGTCTAGCTGACAAGGTGGTGGTCAGTCAAACATTGGACTCGATCTCAGAAGTCTTTTCCAAAGTAAATGATTCTGTAATTTTGTGATTCTGTGATTTTCCCTCGCTCTTGGAGCTCTGAGGAAGTGCAGGGAAGATGAGAGAAAAACACATTGACTCTTGCATATGCGAAGCTCCAGACGGCGAACATCCTCTGTGCCTGGGATCTGGAAATGCAGTCTGTTTAAAAAAGGGTTGGAAAATCACTAAAGCTTTTCAGTGGCCTCATATCACTCATGTTTCTTTTTCGATAATGGCAATATGCTGTTGTATCATGGGTAACCAGTGCGACAGGGCATTCCCAGGGGTCAGGCTGGCAGCCCTGCCAGGTCAACCTCAGGCAATGCATAACATGACCTGGACATGCAGATGGGGCACTTTTAGGTGTTCACACAGCACACACTGTGCAGCTCAGCAGGGCTCTTGCATCATCTGTACTGTCAGCATTGCACTTTTCCCAAGCACTATATACTTTCAGTACAGGATTATAAAAAAGAAATTAAACCGGAGCCCATTAAGCATGTTTACTCTCTGCAGCAAATATTTTTTACCACATAGTTTTGTGCACAGGAAGTGCTGTAAACTTCAGCATTGCTGCTGGCTCCTTTGTAATCACTCTGCTGATTATGAATTGCTGCCTTTTGGCAGTTGCTGCTCACACGGTTATGATTCCTGCTGGTGGGAGGGTAATAGAGGGGAAAAATGGAAAAAATGTGCAGGCCAAGGAGACCTCAGGACAATTAATGTCCTTCAGCAAAGTGGAGAAGTGTGCAAGATAAACTAGCCAAATCCAAGGCTTGTGGCAACTCTATTTCTATCTTCTCCCTCCTGCAAAGGTTTTATCTAAAAAGATATATGTGAAGAAACTAGACCTACCAGTTGGGACTTGATCACAGTATATCAGAAGAAACTATGTAGCCTGAGAGCTGGATTAAGGGCACCACAGCAAAAGTCTGTTCAAAAAAAGAAGTGAAAAAGATTAAGCTGTAAGATAAGCCAAAAATCATCCCTTTCCTCTGTATGCAAAACAGTGATCTGAATTAAAAAACAAGATGAAATCCCCATGGTTATATGATAGCTGATGTGTATTATTTATTTTTATGAGATAATCTAAAGCTTTATACAGTAAATGTGAGTATTATATGATTAGGTGTGCTATTATTTTCATTATGAACTCATATGTTTCAGAAGTTTATAACCTGGATGTTAGAACTAGTGTGGAGGCTTTGGAACTTGCTGTAACTTAGCTCAGCGTGAGGCACTGACCCCCTCTGGTCTCGGTGAAACTGGGTGCTTACCAGTCTGGCACTGGTGTGGTGAGGAGCAGGATGCTGTGGAACTAATGGGAATCTTTCAGTTGGAGCGGGAGAGTGGACCTAATTGATTTATTTTGGATGAGCTCATTATGTGGGGGAGACCCGGGCATGTACATATGGAAAACTTTATCCAGTGAATTTCACACCCATCATGGAGTTGAGTAAGTCAGTTCTTTGTTAGACTGTTGACAGCAGATGGCTAACTGAAGGCATTGCTCAGTAATATGTTATATTTCTCTCTTTTTTTGCTGTTCGGTTCTGCCTCAGGCTGGACATTTAGGAAAACCCAAGCCTTTTGGTTTGGAATTTCTAGGTACTCTTCAGGTTGTTGTTCTTGGCTTTCCCCCTTCATTTTCCTTCTTGGTCAATCAAAATTCTCTTTAGACTAATTTCATGACACACTCTCTGTTTAGCTGCTGTCTTTTCTTCAAAGTAGAAAATCTGCCATTTTCCAACTCATGTTTGTATCCTCTTCATCTGTCTTGTATCTTCTTTTCATCTCACCCTGTTCTTTTCCTTTTCTTCTTGTTTAGCCCAGTGGCAGAAAAGGGCTATTAATGATTCCTGTGAAAATAACATTTCTGTTTGCATGAGAGTGCTGCCAGACAGATCATATTTGCTCACCATAATGTGTCTCTCTAGATTGTTATGGGGCATCTGATGAGATTAGATTCAAATTCCAGGACTTCATATCTGCCCTTGCACAGTCACTTAGCTTTTTTCCCTAAGAAGATGGAGATTTTAGTGCCTTGGCTTCCATAAACTTCTTTGTGCCTACTCCTTGAACTTCTGTGCTAACTAAAACTATTGTGGGGAGTGGATGCTTCAAGCTTTCACTTGTGCGTGTAGTCCCAGTGAATCCAATGTGCTATGGAGTGAGCACTAGCAGCCAACATGTTGGCGTGGATGATCAGAGTGGGTCTTGTTAGAAATAAGCTTGGTATGATGAGATCCAAACTTCTTTTAATGTAGGAAATCCACGATTATATCTTATCCTCATCCTTATCTCAGCATTTTTGTGAAGGGTCAGGTTAAAAAGCAAATTTTGCTCACAGAACTGCTTTTAATTGCCTATTCACATTCTCCAGTCTCAGTTCTTCAGGAGAATATGTCTGAGCAGATGGCTCTGACTATAGCATGGGCTATGTACCACAGAAGAGTACTCTGGCAAATATAGTTAGGTATCTGTCTGATATGGATGACAAGAGACAGTGAAATCTGTGAGAGTGTGAAGCTGAAGTGTGGTTACTTCTAAATGCTGAATTAGGTCTGGTTCCATTTTTGTTTCAACAGTTGTTACTTTCTGTAGGAGCATCATAGTGAGCTGAACTTGACTTTTCATTTTGCCGTGCTAGTAGGATGAGTGACCTTCAGAGCAGAAAGATGTGAGAGGTGTAGGGGACAGTCTGACAGAGCATAGGAGTCAGCATTTGGGGGTAGGGAGGATGCAATGATAAAACGCTGTGGTAAGTTATTTTTGTGACTGGAATTCATCTCAGTGGTACCTGGCAGAATAGTTAAGCCATGGTTATTATCTCTGGTTTCTCCTGAAGAAGAAACAGAAGTGGGGTGCTGACATGATGCTAAGAATAATTGTTGTCATCTTGGTGTCAGCATGGGGAAATTAGGCCTTCAGGTTTATTCTCTCCATCAGGCTGGAGTGTCACACAATAGGTAAAAAGGTAATACACTGGGATAGAGAGTACTTGGGCTATCATTCGGGAATCATCAACAAAAATCTTCTCCTTTGTAATCTTGTCTTAATTCCTCAGAGTCCTCTTTATGTTTTCTTGGTTTATGAGGCAGTGGTGTTCTTTGGAAAAAGGCTCATATGGAGAAATAGGTTTATACTACATCTGGAGGACACTGAGGCTTGTCAGTCCTATATCCTCTGGAAGCAAGGCCCACAGCAGGAACAATTGGCCAAGTCTTCTGTGAGCTGTTGCAAGAAGCTATGTGGCTGCCCATTTCTCAGCTCTGGAGAAAACCGGGAAGCTTCAAATGATATAATTTGCCTAAAAGCTTGATTTAAACCCTTGTGGAGCTCTACGTCCTTAAATTTGTTTCAGTATTCCTGGGAGGATACTGAAAAGAGAAAATGAAGACTTGGCAAAGCTAAATACTCATAGTCATGTGAGAAAACACGTTTTTTGACATTCATTTGTCACTATTTGTCATTCCATAGTTTGTTTAACATGTCCAGGAGCGAAAATAGTGACACAAATCTGATGTTACCAGGCATAGACCCTGAAAAATAGTGAATGGCTAAAGTAATGTGTGAAGTGTCTCTGCAGCTGGTTATGGTTTCTCTAGACGATGAATGACCGACACATCTTTTAGGACTGGGATGGACTCATGAATTGCATAAAGAAAGTAGATGACATTTGTCAGCTTCCACTGTCTGGGTGTTAAAACATTTAGTTTTGGAAGCAATTATCTCCCGTTTTCCCTTGCAATAGGGAAGGAACTCCTTTTATACATCTCAGTGTCTTCTCTTCGCTCTTCTTCATGTCCATCCTCAAAAGACCTTTTTGAGATGTTTTCAGAGTACCCTCAAGATTTCAGAGAGCTAAAACTCTGACTTACCAAGATGGCCAACATTGTCCTTCCCCTCACTTTTTAGTTCTCTTTGCAGTTATCTCACACAGTGCTGGTCCTGTGTTAGTTATCTGTCATCTCCCACTTTATGCTGAGTTTGTCAACTCTTAAGGACAAAGGCTGCAGGTTCATGAGTAGGGCTCATAAAATAGCAATTCTGGTAATTGAGAACTAATTCTTCTGAGGTAATGGAGTCGTCTCTAGACAGCTTTCTTTAAAAGCAAAGATATATTCTCTTTGTATCAATGTTCCTCTTGCAAACTCCATGATTGTTTCTGACATGAAAGCAGTTCATAGACCGCATATGTTTGTGTGTATACTTTATAACAGAAATATTTTCTCAGGGAACTATAATGTTTCAGTTGCCACTGCAAACATGTCAGAGGAGCATGTGAAACTGAGCTGAAACAGTGCAGAAGCTTTATTGGCAATTTGTCCTGAGACACACACAACGGACATTTAATCACTAACAAGGCCACTTATATTGTGGACTTGGAGATTGTAGATTTCCCCATGATTCATTAGACAAGTAATTTAACGTTTTTTCTAATTAGGGTATTGATGCTTCCCCAAAGGAAGTCTATGTGACCACCCTCATGGAAGTCCTGCCTTGCTTTGTGGTGCCCATAGGCCCCGGTGAGAACCAGGGTGGGAAAGGGGACAGGAGGAGGGGACAGGAGCAGGCTGGGCAGTGTAAGCAGACACTGCTCCCTGCACCAGGGCATCCACTGCCCTGATGTGGCCATTCTCATCCTGTAGCAGAGCCATTAAGTGCCACAGCATTGACAGTATTACAGAGCAGGGGTAAAGACATTGTCCCTGTGTAGGCTGAGCTTCCCTTCTCTGGGAAGAAGGACAGACAAATCTCCAGTCCTTCCCCAGCACAGTAGGATCCTTGGGGAGCTGCTTCTTCCAAAGAGGTTCTTGACCTAGATTTTGCTATGCAAAGGATAATTCCTTCCTCCAGGTAAGTATAGGACCCAGTACATTTATAAACCAACTCCTGTGTTTGAGGAATGACTTCTGCCACTATTTCGGCAGGAGGAGATTTAAGCTGTGAAGGCATAATGAATTTCGATGTGTGCTCTGTGCAGTGTCAAACTGTTTAATTTTGAGAAGCTGAAGTCACTAGCCTGTTGTTCCATGTTTCTGTCTAATTGAAATGTTAAAGAACTGATCTTTCTGCTGTGTATTTAGTCTGGACATTCCAGCCTTTGAACTCTCACCAGCACTGTGAGTAATGTTATCCGCACACATTCACACTATTGTTACAGCAAAATCTCTACATCTGATTTTTAAAAAAAAAAAAATCAAAGGACCAGCATGATGTATACATGAAACATTGAAAATATGCTTTTGGAGGAAAAAAAAGGGATAGAAATAAAGAAACAAGAAAAGAAAGAAAGGAAGAAAAAGAAAAGAAAGAAAAAAAGAAGAGAAAGAAATCTCAGCCCATTACACCAGCTCTTGGGGAATGAGGGAGGAAGCTTTCATTAGACTTACCATCATTTTCAGTTTTAATCACCTCTCTTCTTTCCAAATTAAAAAAGAAATTTTGATCAAGGGCCTAGAAGACCCAGAAGTGCCTTCTGGGGTTATCTGAACCAGTCACCTGTTTGGAAGAGACAGCCTTTCACCATCAGACGGATATGCATTTTCAATAATTAACTATTTTTAGCGTGGCATAAGTGAAAAATTAATAAGCCCCAGCAGCAAATAAGCATTGCAGTGTGGGTAGGGAAGAAAATACAGGCCACAGCTCAACCTCCCACTTTGAAAGTTCAGCTCCGTTTCTTCCCCTCCTCCCCTGCCGCAGTCCCCAAAGGGTGACTTCCCTCTCTAATAGACCCACATTTACAGCGAGAGGTTGCCATTTCCCAGCTAGTCCAACATTAACATTCATCATCTCATTTCAGCACCTCCTGTGAGTAATTGCAGCCCTGAGAAATGGTCTCTCCCTCAGCTTTCTTTCTACCCAGACAAGGGCTCCCCACAAACTCTGGGCACTCCCCCAGGGAGTTTGCCATTCCTGCAGTGCTCCCTGACATTAATTTGTTCATTCCCTTTGCTGTGGCAGGCAGTGAGTGGGAAGGCTGAGCAAGGAGATGAGGTTTGTCACACAGAAATGTCCCAAGCAAAGGGACATTGCAGCTTAGGTGGCAGAGGAGAAAGGACAGGGCCTTTACAGAGTGTCTTCTCACTGGTCATGGAAACGAGCACCAAGAGCAGCCCTGGCACCCCTCTAGGCAATAACCAGGTCTGTTCCCAGCTTCCCACTTCTGCAGTAAGGACACAAGGCTTCTTCAAGGAGACACTTAATGCCACATCATCGTCGAGATGACAAGCAATGTGGGGAAACAGCGTGGCACCCGGCCCATTTAGTTTCACATTATGCCCTCTTTTGACACCATCCTCTTCAAGGTCACATTTCTACATTCTGCAGCATGTCCAGCGTGGATTGTTCTCTTTGAATTTTAGCCTAATTTTCAATCAAACTTAAACTGGTGAGAGTTCTGGACAAATGGTGGAGAGAGGTCTGCAGTGCCTCTGCAATGTTTGGCATACAAAATTACTCTAATGAGCCCTCAGTCATGATTCAGTCAAACTGAAAGGGACTGAAGACTCTGGGACCTGCAGTGTGCCATTGTGTGAAGTGGGGTGAAGCCAGAGCAAAAATGATCTGCACCATTTTTTAGGCAGCTGCACATCCCTTTGCAACAGGTTGCGCAGCCTGCCTTGAGCGTGATGTGCAGATTGGTCTTAAATATTTGGCAGGTTTTAAATTAATGACTGATCCATTTGCCATTCTTTCAAATTAAATTGAAAATTCAAAACCTGAAAATTTAAATTGAATTAAGAAAACTGCAGTCTAATTTCTGTATGGTATCATCAGTTTAAAAGGTCCTGATCCTTAAGGCACGAGTAACTAGGGAAGAACTGATGGAGTGGAGCACTAGCACTTGAAACTGAAGCACAGAGTTAAAACATTGTGTGAATAATGAAACGAAATTTTGCTCAAGGAAGGGTCTTGTGGACTAGGAAAACTGTAATGCAAACTGTGGGCCTCTATATAAAAAAAGAGAACATATACAAACATCCAGAGAAGGCATTATTTATGTCATCACTTGAATTAGAGACTAAGGAAATATTATAGGCAGAGTTGATGGATTATACAATAACAAAGGCTTGAATATCTCTAATAAATTTATTTTAAAAATAAGCAATTCAATGACCACATCTTAGTTAATAGATGGAAAATGACCTAAAGATTTTAATTTGATGGGGCAACTGTCCCCAAACTGGAAAGGTTTTTACATGTAAAGTTGGGACAAAATATTAAGGCAAGTGGAATTACCTGCCTGACAGATGTCAGCCACAGAGAGTCTCAGGGGTATCAGTGAAGGAACACTTGAGATGATGAGTCTAAACCACTTCTACTTTCCTTTCAATTTTCAGAGTTGTCCAAATGTTTTTCCCCTGTAGACAATGCAATACTTTTTATTTTGCAAAGCTAAATTAATTACTTGTTTAACTGTGGTTTTACTGAGAAATTTAGCTAGATTGCTGGAATGGGTTCAGGATAACACCAGGTTTTAAAACATTCAGAAAATGTCAGTCCTTTTTTTGTTTGTTTGTTCGAAGTACCTTAATGTAGAAGGCAAAATAGCAACTGTTATTTATAGGTTTGGATACTTGCTCACAAGTGGTAAAACACACTCTAAAAAGCATTATATGAGTGAAAAAACCAGAATTTTACATTGAAGCTGTGGATGCTTGAGATTTGTATTTTCAAATAAAAATAATAAAGCTAAGTACAGAGCATGTCAAGTGAAACCTTAAGTGAAGTATGAATTATTTGTAAAACGTTGTATAGATATGCCTGGCAATAGCTAAGTACATCTTTGTGCAATGTTTGCTGAGTGGAAACAGTTATATTTTTCTGGAGAAGTAGGAGATGCCACTGGCTATGTCCTGTTTGAAAATGTACTTATGGTCAGGCTCTGGAGTATTTGAAACCACTGATGTGAGGTGCTGACAGTATATCAAGTTCAAGGAAGATAAATGCTTCTTCCTCCCTGACCTTTTTGGTACCAGGAAATTAAATCCTTATGGGACAAAAACTTTACTACCTGGCTGCTAATAGTTAGATTCAATTACTCAAGAAGTGAGCTGAAAAAAAGGTACAGAAGTTGGAATATTTTTGAGGCTGCTCTAGACAAGTAGAAGAGAGACCACATACCTATTGATAATATAATATTCTTTTTATGAATTTTGAATCTAGATACAAACCTGCAGAGTTGATTTCACTTCAATATATGTAACCCAGAGTGCAGATTTGTAATTAATAATAAATATGAGCAAACAAACTTTGCACAGCCTCTCCCTTCACCATTATGAGGTACAAAATCAAAACACAAGCCAAATATCACATTCCTTGAGAGGATCATACACAGGAAAAATCCCATCAAAGGCTGCCCCCTGAGTTCACCCCCACTAAAAATAACATCCTACAGAAAGCTGCCTTTCCAACAGCAGGTCTCTTCCCTACAAGCCGTTTGGTTCTCTGTGGCACAGCTAGATGTAGAGCAGCAACATGCAGAGCTCGCATCAGCTCAGCAAACATTCCCCCTTGTGCTGGGAAATTGGATGCACCATTGTCATTGCCAGAAGAGAGCTATGATATAGACACATGAAAGTGCCTCTGACAGCCTGGGGAAATTGCTTTATTTTTTCTTGCAAAAGAAGATTTGCAATCCAGCCTAACAAATTATTCTTTTATCTAGTTGTTTGCGTTATGGGACCCCAATCCAAGATCAGGGCTCCTCCGTGGTACACACTGTGAAGACATGCAAGGAAGAGAGCAGTTGGCACCCCAGAGAGCTCACAATCTGCATAACAGGCAGGAGCTACCGGGTGGAAGGCAGCTGGGCTGAGAGAATACAATAACGATAAAATGGGTATGCATAGCATCCTTCTCATTAAAAGATGGTGGCAATTTGAGGGCATCGTGGTGGAGGTAGCTTGAAGGAAGAATTTAAATGAGGTTAAGAAGCCAGCTATACAACAGGGATATTTTGCAGTCATGGTTTGGGCTGGGAGGCATCCAGGAGGTGCTTGAGGGAGAGGGAAAAGCAGGCA
Source organism: Dryoscopus gambensis (assembly GCA_013389985.1). Taxonomy (NCBI): domain Eukaryota; kingdom Metazoa; phylum Chordata; class Aves; order Passeriformes; family Malaconotidae; genus Dryoscopus; species Dryoscopus gambensis. The sequence goes on from WEIT01028722.1 coordinate 45,226, forward strand.
CTGAGGCAGTGGCAGGAAGGCTGATGCCAGGTGAGAACAGTCTGCTGAACACAGGCTTCATTAGCATATCTCAAGCCACTGTAAAATTTCATTTGTCATCATGGTGGGGTAGTCTAGGCCACATTTTAGGTTTTGAGGGGAATTTCAACTGTTTCTAAAATAGTTACTTGAAGATAAGCAATGATTGGACACTAATGTTCCTGGGGTAGACAAGCATATCTTTGGATGAATCTTCCTGATTTATGGAGGAAATTAGCACCATGAATTAAATATGGTGTTGCTTTTAATCTGTTGTGTGTCCCAGGATCCTCAAGGTCCCGATGGATAGCCACTTCTTGAGGACAGGCAGTGGGGAAGGAGTTTGGGCATACATGGGCAAACACACACAATTTCTCTGCAGACCAAAGGTTACAGACTTTATGGCAAAAGAAGGTCTGAGGACTGACCCTGAGTGTAATCTGGGATAGATGAAAGCTCTGTCTCAAATCTTCAACTTCATACTAGATTTCTGTACATCTGGAGACTGACTTTATGGTGCTATTGATCCTGCATTTATCAAACTAAGAAGAGTTATTTTTTTTCCCACTGGCTTTACTAGGTGCTGTTCATGGACTGACATTTATAGACTAGTTGCTGATTCTGAATTGTGTGGGCAGGTATTGTAACATGGAACTAAAACAGCAGGCCTGTAATTTCATAAAAGGACTTCAGGAATGTTCAGCCACTGTAATCTCAGAAGAAATGATTTGCAGTATGAAACCGTATAGTAAAATATGAGTGGAGAGGTTAATGGGTGTTTGTAACTTGGACCACAGTTTGTGAACAGTCTGTAAAGGTTGAAATCTGCTCTGCATTTCACTCTGGCTTTGCACCTGAAATAGCTGCAATGCAGTTAACACAGAAATTGAATTTGTAGGAAAGCAAATTTTAACTCTAGAGATGAACCTGTGTGGCCAGAATAGTGCCACATGAAGTTCTTAAAACCTCTCTGCAACTCTGAAACCTTAGCTCCTATTTCAGAAGTGGCTTAGGCTCTTAACTGAGAGATATTTTCCAAAGCATCTAAGTAGATTAAAGACTTAACCTCCTTCAGAAGTCAGTGTCAGCCCACTATGCAGCTAGATAGCTGGATAATACTGCTTAGGCACCTTTTTTTTTGATTTGCACTGAGAGTGAGCAGAATTAGTCTTTCTAGAGATCAGTACCACTTTCCAGGATGGGTTTGGGTTTTGTAGTAAATGAATGCATTTTAAAGGATAAATCAGACCTAAAGATTTGTTTATCCAAGGCAAGAGCATGACAGATGTATCTGTGTATTTGTACTGCCCTTCACGCGACCAGGGAGTTGTGCTTTGGCATGTCCTTTCCTGTTGCAAGATGGCCTTTGTGGGCAGGCTTAACCTGTGCCATGGCATTATGGACACTCAGAGCTGGGCCTGGGACCTCCTGGGGCATCACATTACCCCCCAGTTCAGGTCTCAAGGCAGAGCAGACCTTATGGTTGGTGCGTCTGGGTTTTGCCTGCTGCCTGCAATAGGAACTTTCTGCTAGCTCTGGTTGTACAGGAAGGTAATGCAGCTGTATTGTGAGGGAATGGGAAATGGGGGCAAATAACTGGTTTGTTAGGTTTTCCCTTCATCCATGCTGGTGGGTGAGTCCAGGCTACAGAGAACCTGCTGGTGTTTTTATCAGTGTGAAGCACTGCTCCTTCCATTTCTGGCATCAAAGATATTTGTAGGCGCTAGTCCAGTGATGAAGAGATGCTTGGTGTAGCAACTGGGGGAAGGAGCAGACTTATGTACAAAGGAGACACACCAGTCAACGCTCATCTTCCTAAAATACTTTTTATCCTGTGCCAGAAAGCCAGTGGGTGAAGGGTGTGGGAGCATGTGTGTCAACTGTGGGTGGGGGAATGGGACTGGAGGTTTGTTTACTACAGTTTTACTTCATTAATATTTTAGTCTCAGGTGCAGAACTTGGAGAGTCTCACTGAAATCGCAAACAGCACTGATTGTGGTGTTTGTGACAGTGCCATGGGGCATTTGCATTATTTATCCCAGGCTGCACTACCCATACAGCTTTCAGGGAATATTTTCAGACAGAATCGCTAATTAGCACATATGTGGAATCTTCTCAAAGCAGTTGGGATCTCTCCTCATTACTTTTTAATTTTTTCTATTTGCTGAACGTATGTCATAGATGAAAATTCAGAATGATGGTTTGAAGGAATTTTGCATATTAAATACTCCAAACAAAAAGAGCATAATCTTCTATCCGGACATTGTGAGTGTCTCTGGTCTGGCAGGTTCATGCAGCATCGCTTTTGGGCTGCCGCTTGGTTACCCAAGTCAGTGAGGACAGCAAAGGCCTTTGCTCATTGTCTTGAAGTCTTACAGGCACTTAATAATCATCCACCTTCCCCTTCGATGTTGCTGATGATTAGTTGTCTGTAAAGAGATGATAGAACATGCCGACTATCACCCATCTTCAAATAAAAGATAGTTTATATATGTGCATATCCAATTTTAATAAAATTAGATTTTTGTATATAAGGAAAATTGCATGTATTACAGCACTAAAAATCTTTAAAAAAGTGCTTTTCAAAATGTAAAAAAAGATTTTTAAAATGTTAAAATCCCTCTATTACTGCTACGTTATCAGGTAGCTCCTGACTCATTTTGCTAAATTTTATTCTTTATTTTCTTATCACACATTTTGTGTGTTCATTAAATGATTTATCAGAACTTACAGGGGTGGTGGTGAGAGCAAAGTGTTTCTTGTACACTTGTGAATTGCAAAAGACTGATTTAAGAAACAGCTTTTCTAAGTTATGGCTCAATTTAGCAGCAACATTAATGTTTAAATGTTATTTATTATGGATTTAAATACAACACAAAAAAGCTTCAGTCTGATGGCCTGGGCACCCTTTCCTGGAAATTAAAACTGCAGCACTAAAATGATGAAAACCCAAAACATTAGCACACCTATCATATAGTCAGCTGAAACACATAGTTTAAAGCAGAAAATGCTGTGCCTTTTGTTCTTGCCTGCAGAAAACAAAAGACAAATCCTCCATCCTCTGTCACAATTTCTCCATCCTCCCAAATGCCTGCTCAGGTTTTCCAGCTTAGGAGTGAGGATCACACAGGAGAAAACACAGAAAAATCAGTGTCAAAAATGAAGGCTTAGGGCTGGTTAAAAAATGGAGAGGCTTTTGCTGAGAAAAATTCTTCAACAGAAAGCTAAATGATGCAATTTCAAACCTCAAAAAGATCCCAGTGTCCTGTGCTATGTTTATAACTCAGTCCTCCATCTATTTTGAGGTCTTGACTTTCTGAGCAGGCCACATGATGCACCACAGCTTCTCTTTGTCTTGAGCCATGGTAGAACTGCCTGGGGACAGCTCTGATTGCGGTGCATCATGGAAAGCCTGATCTTGTTAGGAGAGTCAGTCCATGCAGGTCAATAAGGTCATGAAGTGTGTCTGACCAGGAATCAGGTATCGCAGCAGCATTTCTGTATCAAAACTGCTTTGATTCTGATTTATATTGTGCCTAAGATTTAAAAAAAAAGCAACAAAACCCCTTGGAAATTGAGGTATACAGTGTTTCAATGAAAACTTCAAATAACCAGGGGCAAAAAAACTTCAGCTATGCCTTTAACAAAAATATTGATTTCTGTGAAAAAATCAGTTTTCTGCCCAAAAAGCAGCTTTACTAGAGAATTTTGGCAATTCTACGAGGGATCACTAATGGTGAGAATTACTGGTGGCTCTCTGTCTTCAACTCTGACAGATCTGGCTTATACATCTCTTCCTGTGTCAAATAAAACAGGTTGGCATAAGGCTGTGTCAGAGCCATTCCTCTCACAGTAAGAGCCTTGCAGAACAAAAGAGCTGCTGTTTTCTGTGTTGTTGTGATCTTTAATATGTCCTCAAAAGATAGCCTCAAGTGGTGGGCAGGTAGTCAGTCACACACAGTGTTAGCTGAGAAGTCAAAACACGGGAAGGGAGAGAATAATAACATTTTAGTTAAATTTTTGAATTTCAAATTTAGATTCCTATTCCTCTTGAAATGCAGTTGAGCCAATTCAGGTGAAATCAGTCAGGAAAAGAAAGTAAGTATCAAAGATCATTTAGTACATCAGCAAAATACTTGGCATTGGCACCTGTGAATGACTCAGTGATGGTTATGTTCAGCCCTGGTAAACGCAGGCTGCAATATCCCCAGTGTGTTTTTTTGGAAGGATGGAGATATTGTGACTAAAGGTGAAAGCCTGTTTTATTTTTTCACCCTTGTCATCTACTCTCTGTGCTGCCAACCTCCACTTCAGTTGCCACAGTGCATAAATTACAGTTTAGATCACACAACCATCCATCATCAAATCACCCCATGAAAGTGCTACTAAAGTATGTTGCCAGTTCTGCCGGTTGACACTCTTTTTGTGATTGACACATATCTAACTTACACCGTCACTTGTGTCACTGCTGAATTTGGCCCTGAAACTTCCTCGGGAGCTGTGCACATTAAGTCAATCTGAAAGTTTCATGTAAATCAGCTCCCTTTTGTTGTTCCTTGAGCTTTCTGTTTCTTTTATTTACAGTTCCCCCTAATTATTAAGGCAGTTCATTGGCTTCTTTCTAGCTCATGCAACGCTTATCTAGGCAAGGTAGAAAATGGGTTAAATACCTCAAATTTTGTCTAATTATTATTATAAATGCTTATTTACTATCACTGCAGTACCTGAAAGGTAACCAGTACATAAAATGAACATACCTTGATGATATACCTTGGTAGCAAGCCAATGTCCACAATGCACAAACATATGAACAATTTTTACATATATATGTATATTTGCTACATGATCCATGAAGAGCGTACATGAATATATATATAAAATCACCAGATTGCTCTTTTGGCTTACAGTTGATGAGTCTAAATGAATAATCATGAGAGCTTTCAATGGGCACATGGTTATGTCTTTTCCACATGCAAGTGCACCTAAGCCATGTTAAAACCTGACTCTGAATTGTCTGCATTTGGAATTTTTTTTTTACCAGTGTGCTGCTGAGATGCAATACAAAATAATAATTTTGAGAACATGTTTTGATATATACATATAGAAAAGTAAAACCTATCACAAATGAAAGGCTCAAACAAAACGAAAATGGATTAAAATTATTGATTTTTCCTAAATGGTGTGAGTCAGGTGTGCTGTGTTTGAAATTATGTGCATTATGCCTGCCTTTCTCATTCAGACACAGAGATGCTGTTAACTAACTGCTAGGTAAGGTCTGCTTGAATCATTTGATTGCCATTGTTTCTGCAGCATCTGTTCCATAGCATGTTTAATTATTTTTGTGTGTTAAATTCATGTAGGTTACTTGAGAATTGCTTAACTAAGTCTTAAAATTGCAGCTATTGCAGAATTCATGATCTCGATTATCATTAGAGATGGGTAGAGGAGATTCCTCTTCATACTTTCTTCTGAAAGCTTAAAGTGCAGCTCAGAGGGACACTTCCAAACTTACAGGCGCCTTCTGTTCCTTTGCCAAGCCCCTCTTTGTAGCTGACTTCAGCTTGAAAGACTGCAGATCTTTCTCTGAGTCCAGGTAAAGATCTCTGAGTTCGCCTGAGCAGGCATCAGCCTGGGAGAAGTGTAGTTAATTTTCTCTGCTGGTGTCAGAGTATCTCAGATGTGTCCAGTGAACCAAACAGTACAGAAAAATCCCAAAAAAGTCCACATTTAGCTGCAGAGTGATAAAGTGTGCTGGCACCTGCCTATAATGGGTGTATTAACTTGATGCCAGATGTAGTCCTNAGAGCAGTAAACTAGTAGGGCTACTAATTTACTTGGCTTTGTGTTTAGACTGCTGATCTACCCTTTGCTAAGCTGCGGCAGAGTTTAACTTGTATTAACCTGTGGCTTTAGGCAAGTGAACTGTACTAGCCAGTGCTATCCTTTGTACATCAGGAACTTAATTTGAATGGGGCTTCCCTATTTTATTTCAGGTTTTTGATGACTTTCAAGCTGCTCTTGGGAGCTCTTTTCAGGCTTTTTACTACTGTATGAGATAGAAATACTCTTTTAGTTAGAATCAGAGCTTTTAACATTAAAAAATCACCTGATTCCAGCAAGTGGGAGCTCTTGGTACAGCATAAAAGTGCAGCGCTCACAGTAAGAGCTGGTAGTGCTGCTAACCGTCCTTATCACTGGCCTTTGATGCCATGAGCATGGGATAGAGCTGGCAGTGCATCTCGGAATTTATGCAAGCAACTCATGCCTTCATAGCACTTACTTGTCCTTAATGGGATTATGTTATAAGATAATGGATATCTTATTTCCTAAGGAGATATTTAAAACAGTATCTGCATTTTAAAAACTCTTCAAAACTGGAACTGAAGGAAAATGCATGCAATAGAAATACTCCTTATCCTGCAAATGCATTATAATGTGCAGATTTTAGGATATGGACTTAAGTGAAAAGCTTAGCTGAGTTTTCAAGAGAGAAAATTCTCAACTCTACTTGGGATTTGAATTGCTATTCTACTGTCAAAATCAATGAACAGGATGGCTAGAACTCTGCTCAGTTATTGCAAAATGCACTAAGTAATTGCTGAGTGATTCTCAGTCGTCTTGAAATACAATTACATTAGAAAGTCAGGTTCAAAAAATAGTATGAGATTTCCAGTAGACTGGTTGACTCACTTTAATTAACAGTTCTTTAATTATAGACATTCATTAATATCATAAAGTTCTTCTAGTTGGCATCAATTGGTATCAGGCATGTAACTAAAGTCTCATTTCCCTGAGGGTGTACATGGCTAGTTTAATTTGCCTGAGGGCTTTTGACTGTAAAATCTCAACCAACATTAAGCAAGTAAAGCTAAGGTACATTGGTGAAATCCCAAATCAGGACAGATGTTTCTTCACAATGATGTGTAAGCCCCGATATTCCCATGGAAACAGTTCTGAATTGAATATTTTCATGTAGTGATTTCAACGACATAACCAAAGTTATATGATGTGTGCATGTTCACACGCACATGTGGCTGTGGGTGTATGCTAACAGGCTCAGGCAGTTATTCTCATAGTAAGGTTGCCTATGTTTTTATGTGCACGTGTCTATTTATGCACATATGTATATACCTATTTAATACTGTAAGTATGTGATGAGGTATTGATATTTCTCTTCTGTTCTTCCATCTGTTTTATTCCTTGAGAAAGTAGAAAATGCAAACCCCTATTTCAGTGACGAATTCTCAAAATAATGTTGAGGTCTTTGAAGACAGTCCTTGGATTTTTCCAGGTATGAAAACCAAAGCCAGAAGCAAGGAGCTGAACCGGTGCTGGTGGAAAGCTGGTGCATTTGTGTTCAGCACTGTGCACACATAATGTCTGGTAAGCTCCTCACTCCTGCGAAAGACCTCTGCTCTGTTGTACTCCGGTTTCCTTCTTTTTTTGTAGTCCCTCTGTTTTGCAGGTGAAAGTAATTTCCATTTCCCATGTACATATTATCTTTCATTTTCCATGCCAAAAATTATTTCAGTAATTTATGTCAGCATTTTTAATTTGTACAGGTTGTTTTTTAATACTTCTCTCTCCTTAATGATGCTTGCTTCTCAGTCATAATCTAGTCTCCAGATTTCATTTGTAGAGAGTGAAACCTTGCAGAGAAAAT
>WEIT01028723.1:3105-36081 GCA_013389985.1 Dryoscopus gambensis
AGAGAGAGAGAGAGCGAGAAAATAAAGACTTTTTCAAGGACACCTCTCAGGCTGGAGTCTAAGCCAAGAATAACAACTGATTTAGACTTCACAGAAATCCTGTGGGCTGAGAATCATCCCACTTTACAGAGAAGAAAGATAAAGCCCCACAGCTAAATCTTAGACAACACCTACAAATTCATAAGTTACCATTGAATGGATGAAGAATTCACAAATTCTTTACAGGGGCCGCAAAAGCAGCAAGCAGCACATCATGCCCAAGGATATTGGTCCAATGTTAAATTGTCATTGCAGGGTAATTGATACAATGTGTGACAAATAAATATTTATCTGGAAAACTTTTATGTTGCTTTAAGCACATTATTCTCCAAACCACAGCCTGGACTACAGCAATATTATAGGCAAATAGAGTTGGAAATTTATGGGGTCAGGGGGTGCCTGTGAGGTGCAAGATCTCTTGGCTACCCAATGCTAGAGAAGTTCTCCTGTGGCTGGATACAGTTTTCTTCTTAGTTCAGTGCTTATGCCCTGGAAACACCATTACTGGAAATATATAAGGAATTAGATCTTTTTCCAACTTTTCTTAGACAAAACTGACTGTTCTTTAAAGGATTTCACATTGACCCTAGACAAGTTGGCCAACTTCAATTGTCCAGGGAAAGAAAATAAAAAGTAAATAATTTTTTCAAGAACAAAATCTATTTAATGATTGACAATATTTTCAATTAGCATTTCCTGGAAATGTTTGAATTTTTTCTATTAAAACTGACTGATATGTCAGTCATTATGAAGAGAAATAAGATTTTTCCGAAGGAAAAGAAGGAAACAGGGGAGATTCAAATTATTTTGGAAGCTGAATTTGCTGTAGGAATTACTGTAAAAGTTAGAAAAACATTTTCCCCTTTTATCTGAGAGCAATCATAATTTCTACAATATCATTCTAGTTTTTAGTCTAAACTGGATTGATATTTCTAAGAAAAATGAAAATTTCCTCTACTACTCTGTGAAGTGAATGTGTTTCTTTGACTAGCAAAGAGGTAGGATTCCATCTTAACATGATCTTAGAAAAATGAAAATCACTCTATTGAGCAGCAGTCCGATGTGTCTTGGTTTTCAAAGATGAGATAACCCACGCTTTGGCCATTTTAGGACATGTTTTGAAAATCATCTTATCTAACAAAATCCTTACCCAGCGAGCCTTCCACAAAGTCTGGCTGGAGAGCAGAAAGGCTGAAGTGATCAGCTCTGTGCAAAGAGAGTTCACAGATTGAAGAGTCTTCTGCTTTCCAGTGCCCAAGTGTGCAACCTGATACCGCAGCAAATACATCACTGTATGTTGATTTGCTGCTGCTTTCTTAAGTGACAGCTTTAACAAAGAGTGCAATGTGAAAACTCAGGGGTGGTCAGAAGCCAGTATTCTCATTTTGTCAACAATTTCTGTTTCTGGATGTATTCATGTATCAACTTCACCTTGAGCAAAGAAGATCCTTTTGAGTCATCTCAGAAAATTATCAGGCTGTAAACAAGGGTCAGTGAGGTGCTACCATGCAAAACAGGAAAAATTACTCAAAAGGGAAAGGAGAGAGTGCCACAGAGAGTGATGGGAAATATTAAAATTATAAACAGGGGGGAGAAGTATATCCCAGTGCCAAAAAGTGAAACTAAGCTGAAAGCTCTCTTGCATAAATAATAAGCAGAGTAGAGCAATAAGTAGAGGAATCCTCCATTATTTGGAATATCTCTATGAGCCTAGAGAAAGGTTACACCAGCAGAAAGATGAAAATTTTGGGTTAAGGTCACATATGGTCAAAAACATATCAAAGTCGAAAGGGATCCAGTGGTTCTGAAATCTTCATCTTTGGAGAGAGTCAAAACCTGACACAGTCCTCAGCAACCTGCTTTGAGCATGAAGTTGGATGGGACGTTTCCAGAGGTCCTCTCCAACCTCAGCCACCTTTGGCTTCTGTGATTGACCTAATAACTCAACACATACTTTTGTTTTGTTTCCCATCAAGACCAATCTCTCCACGCTGAAGACCTAAGTTCGCTTTGGACAGGGGCGTCCATCTGCCTTTAATTAGATGGCCAAGAGGGGTGAATTTCTTTTAAAAGTCCAGTGGCTCTGGTAGCACTTATGTAGATGCACATTTTGCATGAACATAGGCTCTGGAATTTGATCAAGATATTCTAGAGGCAAGCTTGGCTTCATTCTGCTCTGGAAATGGCATAAGTGACACGCGTAGATACGTATCAGGCCTGGCATATTTTCAAATATTCTGACAGTGATAAGGAGAATGTAGTATAACCCAAACGTACAACTTCACTGAAAGCAATGAGATATATAATACAGACACAACCCTGTGAGGAGGAGCCTCAAATCTGTCATGTAGCTTAACATTCCTGACATAAGGAATTAAAAGAAATGGACCTGTTTTACCAGAGCTCATAGGCAGAGCTTCCCCAACACAGAGGATGTTTCACTGAATACGATGTTGGACACTACCCACCAAAATGATCAACTTCTGTAATCATGGTCCAGCTTTCAAATGAGACACAAAATAATGTTGCTGTCACCCTGTACTTGCTATTGTGGTATTCAAACATCAGATCACTTCAAAACGGAGATACTGCTACATTCCACATGATGGCAGGAGATCTGTTTTTCTTACTGCAAAACCAGAGCTTACAGTTTAAGATTGTCCTATAAAATAAAGCAAGATAAGCAATCTCCCATATTCTCCAATCTGTTTTATAATAATGTGTTCTCAAGACATACTCAAAAGGGACAATTCTTCTTCGTATATTAAAAAAAAAAAAAAAACTAAACATGCTGAAATAGTTTTGCAAAGTTTACCTAAATGATTAAATAAGTGCTTTGTAAAATAATACATACAAGTCAACTGGTATTTCACGGCAAATTTACAATGCTTACCTTGTTTTTGTTGTGCATAATTAGGTTAACTCACTATAGGATTTTCTATATATTTTTCTTTGTGCTGTCCTTGTTTTTATTAAGAAAGAGGAACTTTTAGGAGCAATTTAGTAAGATTGATTTTAGATTTTTTTAATACAAGAATTTTCTACTTATTTTTTTAACTGAAGAAATGCTGGAAACACTAGGATTGTTTATTTCCTGGAGGTTGTGGGCTTTAGCATGCCTTTTCTGGAGTGCCTTTGGAGCCTTTAATTAAAACATCGAACATGGGATTTGTTATAAAAATATAACAAAGATGCTCAAGTGTTTAGTAGGCTGTAGAACACTAAGAAATGTTCTTTAAAACATTAATTTAAAGTGTTTAGCCTTCACTTTCTTAAGTTGGATTATGTTATTATTTCTTTTTATTCTCTAACAGCCATCTGCTATTTACATATATGAAAAAAAATGACAAAATCAAAACTAAAATTATATATTTAACAACATGCTCCATTACTTGCTCATATATTATAAAAACAAAGCAGAAGAAAAATCTCACATGATTTCTTGTTTTTGTCTTGTATGTAGCTCATCTTTAAGCAAGATACATGAATCATTAAATACTTATGCAAGAATATGTTCTGCTGAAAAAGTGCACCAAGTTCATCCTGTGTTTTTCTCTACCAGGGAGTGCCCAATTCTTTTGGCACATTCCTCTGTATTAACTTGATTTTAGGGCCAGAAAACAATCACAATACGATATCTTGATATCACTTCATGCTCCCATTACCTGTATTGAGCTTTTTACAAGACTAGTTAATGAGACAACAAAATCAGATGATGGACAGCCATTGGCAGAAGTTATTTAGACAGTAAAGACACTTAAGAGACAGGTTAAGTACATAATTCCATCATTTTCGTGTATAATATCAATTTTTATGGACTTTTTCTGCACTTCAAATATCAGTCCCACATGTGGCTGAGCTGAAGCAGTGGGTGCAGCAGAAACAGTGGTGGTTCCACAGCTCCTTCTGGCACAATGAAGGGCAGGAGCAGGTTTTCAGCAGGTGTCCAGGTGAAGCACCCGGAATCAGTGCCAGCGGCAGTTTGGACAGAGTGACGTCCCTGCAGCAGGCACAGGGAGCCGGGACACAGACCCCAGCCTGGGCACCCTGCTCGGCTGTGCGCTGCCAGGAGCTGCACAGCGGTCACTCCTCCCCTACGGTATCCCCAGCTTTTAGGCTATTTAACTGAACAGTTCTGGGGATTACTTGGTGCTTGGGGAAACATAGAGCCTATATTCTTAAAATTTACCTTTAACGGCTCTAAATTTATCCTCTCAAATCCAAGAAAAGAGGAGATATTCCCCTTTGGTTTTATAACGCAGCCAGCAGAGAGTGAAGAATGCTGCTAAAAGAATAAGTCCATCAAAGGCTGGCACCTCCTTGCTTAATAAACCTTTCTCTTTGTGTATTTGACTCATACTTGATCATTTTAACTGCATTTTAGTACTGTTAGCTCTGGGGAGACAGCTCAGCTTTTGGCTCAGAGATCAGGAACGGAACTGTAGGATAATTTTCAATTATAATATCTCTCGTATTGATGATGAATGATACTCAAGAAAGAAAACAAAAACCTGAGCATGATAGCATAGTTTTAACTTGTAACCTGAACAGATGTGGTCCGTGAACTTTGAGACTTAATAGCAATGGAATGCCACATTATTATTTTCCAATGCTTTCTGAAGAAGAATTTCCCTCAATGAGTGCTGATGACAATTTAGAAAAACATTTTTCACCTGATCAGTGCTTAAAATGCACTATCAGCTAGCCAAGCACATTTGCTTTGCAACTCTTCCTTGTTTGGTGCTCTGAAGCTTTCTTTCAGCACATCTTTTAGTTTGGAGAAAAAAACAGTTATTGTTTTCATAATAGATTCTAGTCTATTTCATGTTTCTACACTCAGGAGCTCCGACAAAATTTCTGTGATTAACTCAGAAACACTTGAAGGTAATTTTAAATTTTGAACTCCTTTTATCCCCTCATCTCTGTTGCGGTGTGATTTCTGAGACCCCTCAACACATCTCCTTTGTTTTATATATCTTTACCTCATTTTGCTTTTGAAAAATCAAATCAATAAAACCTGCCAGAAAATCCCTAAATTTTGAGCAAAAATAGTCCCAACCATTACCCCTTTATTAAAAGTCAGGGTGATTTTTGGAGAAATTGGAGCAGCTGTTTCTTTTTTCAGGACAAATATGATCTGGAAAATCCACAAATCAAAATGCTTATCTTGTGTTGGTGCCAGCACATAACGCATGACTCCTTGGTAGATGAATGTCTACTGTAGGATGCATTATTAGTCTATTTAGCCTCATGTGCTGTGCTGACCTACTTTAACTTATTCTTAATAATGCACAGCACTGAAGCAATATTGACTCATATGCTCATTTCTCATATACATTAGTAATACATTTAATAATGTATTAATAATACATTGGATTTTTTTTTCCTCCAATGCAAAGATATGGTTAAATCAAATGGATCCTAATGTGAACATCAACAAATGAAACAGATTGGCCCTTGTACAAGCAAAATTATGTTTTATATAAGGAAGGTATTTCATTCTGCTTCCCCTGAGAGATGTTTCCTTAAATGTGTTACTGCTATTTTTATGCTGGACAAGGTGGGGTTTCTGGTTTCGTTGAGTTTTACTATAAACTTTTCATAGTAGTTTTTCTTACCTGCAACCAGAAAGAAAACCAAAATAAAAGTGGAAAATTGAGCATGTTTTGAAATGCATTGACAAATCCTTCCAGAAAAAAAAACAAAAACCAGAAAAACAAAAACCAAAAAAACCCCTACAAAAATCCCTTTAAGTAGGTATTGCTAAAAGGGACTATGTGACAAACAGGAGCTGATTCTGAGACAGTAAAAGTAAAAATCAACATAATTTATGTAAAATGAATAAATTACTCCAGGGAGCTTTTTACCTCCTGACCCTAATGAGACCAAATTCCTGATGAGGGAAACTAAAGAAGAGACCAGTGGATATCACTGTAAATTTTTCTTTGTATTTATGACAAACTACAGGAAAAATATTTTTCTATATTTAAATCTTGCAAGGGAACTTGCTCATTTGGGTGAATCATTTAAAAAAGTTCTCTGTCCCTTGAAATACTGCTTTTCATAATTTTAATCTTCTAGGCTGAACCAGCAGATTCTGGCTGATGACTGGACACACTGCAGTGCTAAAATGCAAAAACTCAAATAGTTTCTACTTTCCTTCTATATCAGGGTAACTTGCACCTAAAAAGCAACAGCAATACAAGCCATCAGTCCCTGGACATACAAAACTAAATTCAGACATTTAAAACATAACATTTAACTTATGATTTTTTGATTGCAAAGCAGGCTGTGCTTGTTTTGAAGACATACACTGCAAATGTCAGTAGCTGCTCTTCTTGCATTATGAAACTCAGATGTAAGAAGCTATATTAGGATCCTGAACTCCCATCTTTTTATTACTTTATAATTTTGAAGCACAGTTCACTCAGGTAAAAAAGCAGTGTTACACTAGTTTCAAATAAAGGAGCTGGGGATAAGAATCAACTCAGACAATCTAAGTTTATATTGACTTATTTTGAAAGACTGACTAATTATATAATTAATTAAAGGGTACAACAGTTCTGCTGTACCAAAATAATTAACAAGCTCTGTTAAGTGTTAATAATTTGGCCTTTTTTAATAAATGAAACCTTCTCCAACTTTTCAGCTTTAAGCTTTGGATAATACTTCAATTTGCTGTGGAGTTTCAAGAAAATTAGCTAATTAGTTTTTCAGAGATCTAATCAGTTGGATTTTGGCCTTCAAAAATGTTTGTACATGTACTATCATGACTTTTAAATCTCCATCAGCTTTAAAGGCAATCAGTAGCAGAAAATATTTTTTTTTCAAATACCAGAATCAGTTGTTCTTACTGAAATATGCAATTTTGTTAACATGCAACCAGGAAACAACATTTCTACTATTATGAAAATATAAACTTCTCAAACAAAGGGAAATGACTTTGGCAGTTTTCTCCACCACTGTATAGAGAAATGTTCTGAATGTTTTGAAAAGACTTAATTTTTCATTTTCTTTAAACCTGTCTTTCAGTATTTTCCTTCACTGATGTTCAAGGGTACAAAAAATAGATGTGGATCATTTGCAGGAAGTTCCAAAGATAGGACAGGGTCTTTATCAATCATCCTTTATTCAATAAGACTGTGACTCTGATTTGAATGCCCAGGTGCTGAAGTAATGGCACAAATACATCGAGGGGCTTGTGTTTGCACATCCTTGCCAAGGGCATGTAATGAGTCAGGTGAGTGACCATTCTCGGATCTGCTCAGGAGAAAACCCTCAGGAGTTGGAAGTCTCCTTGAGATTCAATGCCCTTCTTCTGATGCCCCATCTCCTTCCTCAGTGGACCCAAAAGTCAATAAAAGTGTGTGAATGTCCCTGGGCCTCAAGGCCGGGCTGTCATGGGGGACTAATACCTGGATGGGGGACTGGGATGGTCCCAGTAGGAGCAGGAGAAGCTGTTAAAGGGCAGGAGAGGTGGATTATATGAGGTCTTTGGTCAACTTTTAGCCTCCAAGGAAGATTATGCCTGTCTCTGCACTAACTGTGGGGTATAACAATACTACCTCTAGGATGCTTTTACCTGCACATGCTCACAGGAATGTGCAGTTATAGAAAACACCTCTCCCTAATGTCATGTGAAAAATATTTGGAATTTTGGGGAGCGGGTGTTGTGTTTTATTCCACAACAGAATTGTTCTGTTTCTGTCTCTTTTCCAAAAAGTGATTGAAAGGCTTGAATCTATTCTGGTTTTAGGAAGCTGCATCCCTCTGTGATTCAGAGCAGGGACTCAAAAAAGCTTCTTCCCAGTTTATTGTTGTGAATAGCATGTGATTGACATTCTCTTCTCCGTACTCCATCTTCCCTTAGCCTAATAATTCCTTAGACAAAAATAACCCCTTAGAAAAAAAAAAAAGCACTCACATGAGTTGGCACTTTTTGCACTGTAAAATATCCTACTGGAAAAATTCCTAAGCAGCTCCCCCTATAGATGTTTGTGCAATCAGTGCGTGAATACAGTTTATTTCATTGTACCATTATTGACATTGAAAAAGAATTTCTTATCTCTAGCTTCTAAAGATCAAGCAGACATCAACAACGTTTCTCTCCAACAAGGCAGGCTAGCACATGATGAAGTTAGTTTGCACCTTGAGAGTTCATCAAAGGTGCTGTGCCAAGAAAGATACATAGCCAGGGTTTTGCCAGCTAATATCCTTGGATTTTTTGCTTATTGTATATTACATTTGGAATTGCTGCATAAATTGTGAGGACCTGTTTTCATATCATATAATCATGTGCACTCTTGTTCTCTGTTTCTAGCAGACAATATCTCCAGGTCACGCTGTGTTACAGGATCACACAATCTCAATATTCTTTGAGGTCAATATAATCTGTACCTTTCCCATCATCATGGGCAGTAGCAAACACAGGATTTGCTGACCCCCGCTTTTCACAAACTGAAGGATGTGGGGAAGGCACTGGGGAAGAGGAGTTTTAAGTAAAAAAAATTAAGTTTTAAGTAAAACCTAGGGATCAGAACCATTTTTGTTCATATACCTGTAAATTGGTTCATTAGGGATGGATTTAACTGGATGTGGGGAGGACCGTATGGTTATTCCCACACCACGTGTCCCAGGGCATGTGCAGTGCCTTGTTCCCCTCTCTACAACAATCTGAACCTGCATTTGAATAGTCTTCTAATACAAAATCAAACAAAATACAAGACTGACATTGAAAGAAGCATCCACACTTTCACTGCTCTACTGTCATACTGCAAGTTCTACCTAGAGCTCAATCTCATAAAGACCAGGAAAATCTTCCAGTTTAATGACTAAATTCATTTTTCCTTCCTTGAACTAAATACACAGTTATTAAAGCCAGAAGGATCACTGACGGTTTCTTCCAGCTTTCACTGTAAGCTGAAAATGGCATTCTCATCACAGAATTAATTAATGTTCTTGATGCAAAGAGATAGAGGATAGATTTACGTTCCACATGTTATTGAATAACTCCCACACTTAATATTACTTTGGCACATTTTATGTTCCTTGAGTTAAAGTGCACATCAATAGCTCAGTGCATCAATAACCTGAGTGTCAGTGTAGCTATAAAACCTGATTCTCCTTGAATTTTGCAGTTTTCAGTACACCAGTCTCCTGGACAGGGATCCTTGTTGATGCTGTGGAAGTGACACACTGATTAGAGGAGCTGAACGATATAAACCAAATTTTTTTTTTTGTTTTGTTAGCCTAATTTCATCTTGCTGAAGAAGTGCCTTTAGAAGGATTAAAAATTACACTTTTCTTTCATTATTCCACTGCTTGGAGTTTGTTCCCTCTTGGGTGAACCATCCACTTCCAAACTCAATTCAGGTCTTTATGGGGCTCAGTGAGACACCACTGCTTTTAAGGCATAATATTAATTACTGGAATTGAAGTTTTTGAATAGAACAGAATAGAATAGTTCAGTTGAAAAGGATCTACAATGAACATTGAGTCCAACTGCTGTTACTGTCCTCTGTTTTAGTTCAAAGGGGCAGAAAAAGTGCAGTGGCTATTGCACAACCCCTCAGAGTGGTATTTTTTCACTAGAGAGATAAGTGCTTTGGATAGCACTAAAAAAAGATATGTGAAGGTGTTTGGAGGTGCCAGCTTTGTTGAGCTTTTGTCAAGGCATTACATAGGCTAGATGGAGAGAGTTGAACATGGTTTCAACATTACTTGCTTAATCTCACTAACAGCGATTTTATATTTACAGGTTTAAAGTTAATTATTTCCTTTACTCTCTTTATTTCCTTCTTTCCTTTCAAACTGGAAGATATTTTAGCACTCAACAAGCTCTCAAATAGGCTTCATGCTTTTTCTGGAGAAAGAACAAAGATATTAATGTGCATCTAGCTCTAGTTATGTGGTGATATCATACCAGCAGACTCCATTCAAATTTTTGAGCTAAATGCAGTAAAACTGGTGTGTCATCAGTCTCAGTTCCACACTTAACCAGCCTGCTCTCCTGGTAAGATATGATCTAATATAATTTGAAAAGAGATAACATCAGCTGGGAGGAAAGTTTGTGTCAATAAGCTTAGAAGGGTTTTTTGTTTGCCTAGTAGCACATCATTTTACTTGTTATTTGATTTTTAAAATCAAATAGACTATAGCATGAATTGCAGTTTTGTAGCAACAACAACAACAAAAAAATTAAAATACAGTATTTTCCAAGTAGTGAACCTTAGAGTGATAAGGCTATACTGATATCTCCTTTTTATGCCTGAGACACTGAAGAATGGAAAATATAATATGGTGCATTTCAGCAGATTTCAGGCATACCCATGCATTTTTGACATCTTTAACTGGACTTTCCTGCTCTGGCTCTCTTTGAAAGTAGGGGAGAAAAACAGGCACCTTCTACGCATGCTTCATATGATGTAATTGAGAGGAATGCTTGAGAATGAGATAAATAGTTCTGAGTTTCACAGGATATATCAGCCAGATTTCCTGTCTGTAAAGAGAAACTGGATTGACTTTCAAGGATGTAGATGCCTCTGTTGTCAACATATATCTTTGTTCAGATGGAACCTACCCTTTCTGACAGATAACTCAGGAAGTCTGCAATGGAACAGCATTTCTCCAGGGTGAATATCATGACCACCTCTCAGAAACCTGAAAATCAGGTTCCGTCAAATGTAATGCTGGTATAACTCTCCCTCCATACCTCCCAGCCTTTATCCCTAGCTATCCTACTTATCATATGGCCTTCAGCAGAGCTGCTAAAAAAATAAATGTGTGCTGGCCTGCAAACTTGCATTATTTGCTACCTAAGCGAAAGGTGCTACACCACTCTGTTGAACGCCTAAGAGACCAACAGAGCCCATTGCCAGAGTCCTTATGTTAAAAGCTGAGGGCAAAAAGAGTGTTAAAACAACTCCTGGTCATCTCAGAGCCTTCCTCTACGTGAACTTAATCTCTGTTGGAATCAGCCTGACTCATTGTTATGCGTTTAGTCCGTGATGTGCATGAAGCAATAGTCAAGGATGTCCAAGCTGTGGCTCTTGAGTCACAAGCAACTCATCTACTACAGCTGTCACATTGTGCCAGGTCAGTGTCACGGCTGAGGGACAATTTGCACCTTGGGCAGGAGTTTACAACCTATGCCAAATTCTTGGATAAGGGAGGAAGTCAGGCAGGGCTACTATGACAGGATCCAGCCCCCATCCATTGGGCAATGGCGTGAGTTTGAAAACGCCAGAGTCTCTCCCTTGGCTGTGAAACATGGCAGGAATTCCCTCCATCATTGCCACCTCGTGCTCCCTGCCTCTCTCCCCCTCACAGAGATTTTGGAAGGTGACCCACAGAAATGGGGAGGTAGGAGGAGAACAACAGTATCCAAAGAACATGGATAATTGCTTACAATTAATACTGAGTATTGCACAATCACATGTGAAAGAGTTACATTACACAATCTCTTACATAACACCTAATCTTAACCTAATTCTGCTCGACTGCATATGCCTTGTACTAAAATACTGTTGTCATTTAGAAGGAAGAATATCCCCATTTAGGTAAAATTTAAAAGTGGATGTTACAGCTCTTGAATTATTCAAGAATCTGATGAAAAAGCAACATTTCTGGTTTTACTGAGGTTTATTTTATTTAAGACATTTTTGCCATAATATCATTTGCTATCTTAACTCCTGGGAAACTGATGTAGATTATTAAATTGTGCCAGAAGTAATTTTGAATGGTTCTAAACGGAGGCAAAAAATGAGCTTCTTAACAGAAAATGACAGTACATTTCCTCTTCCCTACTCTTTGATTTTCTTTTTCAACAGCATATTCCCAAATGGCTTAAAGGCATTTTATATTTCAGCAGGCACTTTTCCCAGTTTCAGCAACCCCAAGGGTTATCCTACCCCTGTTAAGGAATGTACCTCATTTTTGAGCATTTTCATGAGCCCCGAATTCTGTGTCTGTGAAATATAACAAGATGTTTTAAAACAACTGAGCATCTCACAAAGAAAATTTTTGCCTGGGTTGCATACTAGTTACTGTTATTATTACTATTATTGAGTGTAACTGTTAAAGTGCATTATTGCACATATTTCATGAGCACTCATCTCTTAAAATCTGGAACCCCTTATCTGTTTCTAATGTGCATCACGCTTTCTAGCGGAAACTGAAGTCTGCTCTAACTTCTTGTGGCAAATTATCAAAGGTTATGAGGAAGAGAGGTAGACTCCTTAAGAAATTGCCCATATGTCTCACTAAAGAGGGAGCTGTTGAAATAGATTTGTACACGATCAGACTTAGCTGAACTTCTGCAGGGAGGTCACTTTGTAAACATAGTCTCTAGAATTTTGCTCCATGTCCTACAAAATACAACCCAGAGGAATACTCCAGCATCCTCCGGAAGGGTCCTACAATACCTAACTTCTGCTCCAGAGTTTAGAGGAGGCACCCAGAGGGACACTGGGTTTCTGTAACCCAGGATACAGCAAACAGTCCTTTCAGTGCTCTTGTCACAGGACAATAAGCATGAAGGCTTGGGATAACAGTCTCAGTTTTTGTTAGGCTGGATGTTGATTGCTCTAACAAGTTAAACTTCTCCGTGGCTATCATTAGATATAATTTGACCTGGAAGTGATAACAAGGTAGGTTTTGTGGCTGCAGCACCCTCTTACAGTTATAGAAAGATAACGCTGTCATCAGATGAGGCTGGAAAATTTAAGGAAATATGAAAGCATATAGGAATCTGTCTTGGAAACCAGTCTGCTGATGACGATTATGAATTGCACATTTATGAACTGTATGTCCTTCTAACATTACTTTTTTTTCAATTGCTATAGAACTTACTGTTGCGGGTTGTTTTAAAGGCAAAAGAGATAAATTAATCAAACTAGCAAAATAGTCTGTCAAAGTTACCACACATTATTCTCCAAATTGTTTCAGCTGACTTCATGTAAATCACTAATTATCAAGCATTAATTATTCTTATTCTCTTTTCTCAAAAACTTCTATCATTCACTTTTAAAATGGGATTCTGGGGAAAGATTAATTTTGATCTGATCCTGGATATTGGACTCATGTTTCTGTGCTTTAAAACACTACCATCATCTGAGAAGATGACAGGAAAAAGAAAGGGGTTCTGCATACTGGAGAATAAGATCACAAAATCATAGAATCATAGAATTATTTGCTTTGGAAGGGGATCTTAAAAGATCCTTTTGTTCCAACCCCCTGCCATGGGCAGGGACACCTTCCACTATCCCAGGTTACTCCAGACCCCCATCCAGCCTGGCCTTGGACATTTCCAGGGATGGAGCAGCCACACCCTCTCTGGGCAACCTGTGCCAGTGCCTCGACACCCTCACAAGGAAGACATTCTTCCGAATCCAAACTCTCTGTGTTTCATTCTTCTTCAAAGGACAGAGCACCTCAAAACCCATACAGCACCCTTCCATTTTTGGCTTGCATTTAAAAAAAGAGATGTGAGCCTGGAATGCTGAAATGGCTTTTACTGGAAAAGTAGTCTTATATGAAACGTGACAGGTGAATAGTGCTCAGCTCTTTTCAGATGAGTGTGCTAAAGGCCTACCCGGTCTTCACAGCTCCATGCTTGATATCATCACTTCCTTCATACTTACATGACTGCAGTTGTCATTTTCATAAGCATCCTACAACATCTCCCAGAGACCCCCACACTCTCCTGAGCTAATATCTGGAGCAATAAGAATACCTGTATCAATATTTTACCAGTAACAGAGTCATCATTGGAGGGCTGAAAATTATACTGGACATTTCTTGGTTAAATGTACATTCCATGACTTATGTGACGTACGTTTATTTAGTTTCACTCTGTGTAATTTATGTCACTCAGTTACAGGAGTAACATAGGCTTTGGTTAAAAAATAAAGCATTGGGACAGCAGCTATTCAAAGACACACACACTATCTCTGTGCCTTGTGGATTTTTCTAACGTAAAGGCAAACTTCAATTAGCCCAGCATGGTATTCAGATCAGAACTGTCATAATGAAAGGATGAATCATTTTCCATTTCAGGGAGAGGGTAACAAAAAGAGTCTATAATCAGTGACGTAAGTTCAACTTGTTGATATATTGAGAAGGACTTTCATTTGAATTGTTTAGGTTTCAATCTGCTTTATTACTTTATTAATCAGACTAAATCGATGTTATTGTTTGGGTTTCAATCAGCTTTATTACTTTATTAATCAGACTAAATCGATGTTATTACCCTGACTTTTTAATCACTGCTGTTCTCATGCTGTTGATGGGGGCCATGCGGGAGGCAGAAAGGTGGTAATCACAAAAATTTTTTTCTAGTCACAATGAGTCCTGAAATTATTCAAATCTTGTTGCCAAGCTCTGGAAATCTGAATTCCCAATTCATCAAGAAAGAGCCACCCTATTTCACTGTTGTAGGACTGTATGAGGACACTTTCTATCATTCTGAAGTTTACCCCATTTGGCAGTAGAGTGATCATACTGAGTTCCCTCCCCCAGCAGAGGAAAGGGGGATATGCTGTAACTCTGAATTAAACCCAGATTTTCCCTTTGTGAAGGCGAGCAGAAAAATGCTCCTTTTCAGCATGCAGAAAAGCTCCTCTTGCACTGAGGTGCTTCACCTGCCACTTGTGATTAATTTACCATTCTGCCCAATGTCTCACTGTGATTATTAATGATAATGCTTTGATGGATGACGGGTGTCTGCTAAATACTTTATTGCCAAACAGGCAACAATGCTCTTGTTCAAACAGATACATGGTGGAGGTGACCAGCGCAACAAGCAGATGAGCCCATATCCTCTTGGGCAAGGGCTTGAATCCAGCTCATGCCCAGATCATTACCTCCCAGGAGATGCCTTTGGTAGTACCTTTGGAATGGGCTACAAATTCCACACAATAAGCAAGAATGACAGCCATGAAAGAGCTCATCTTCAAAGTCAACGTGTGTGGTGAAGTCCATGGAATATCAGACCAAGGAAACAACTGATAGCCTTCTTCTCTCCCCTCCTCGAAACACAGAAGCATTGTTACCAGTGCATAGCTAACACATGTTAATTTTCCCACCACAAGGCACTGGTGGGACCAGGCATTGCAATTTTATCTGGTGTTAACCAAGGTGAGGTCAACCCTGGGCTGGAGGGAAGGGAGGGGAGAAAGCTTAAAGTGCTGACCTCATTTAACTACTTTGCAGAAAAAACAACAGGTGTCTACTTTCCAATCAGATTTTACACTAAGATCGTTATCACACATTAAGTATATCATTACTAAAAAATAAAATGCACTTTAAAGGCTCCTATCCGAAAACTAATCAGTTTCTTACTATTGCCTCTGCTTATCTCTGATGTTCATTACACTCTTAACTTTTATTTTTGCAGAAGAGCCTAGAAGCTTAAACTGGGTCGTACCTGGGCATTTTACAACATACACAAAGTAAACAAGGTACCATCCCCAAACAACTTGCAATCTAGAAGGCAAGATGCAACAGGTGGGTGAAGCAAAAAAGAAGGTGGGAGTGTAGAAATCATAATGACAGGATGTGTTAACACTTGTACAGTTCATAGATGATTCATCAAAATAGTTGAACTACAGCTGTCTTTCTGTCACATAAGACAAATATTGGAATTAGCATTCAGTCCTGTTTTGGGTTTTATTCAGAAAATATTCTGTACAGTTCAAGAGTGGATTGATTTAAATGAGGTCTAAGCCTGTCCAAGGAACAATAAATTGAACACTTGCAATGGATAGGTAAGTCCATAAGACATACTTCCACAACTTCCTAATTCATCTGCCCTCATACAAGGATTCTCACTGATGATTAATTATTCAGCATGAGTTTAGTGAAGAGCTGCGCAGTGATCCGATGTGAGAACCTGGAACTATGGCGAAAACACAAATCACAGCCACTCTTAGAGGAGAGGGAATCCAAGTGTCCATATTTGAGTATCAGACATATCTCAATCTCATTAAATATTGCTGCTGATGACCCAGATATAGAGGACACCAATTCAGTGTGACCAGAAAACAGAGAGAAGGATCACAATGAATACAGAGGTCTAAAAAGGGGAAGATGGCAGGGAGAAGGGAAGGAAGCTTTGACAACTGAAGGAACTCTGAGAGTGCAAGGATCCTGCAGAACCTTGAGAATGTGGAAGAATTTGATAAGGGAGTTGTTTTGGTGTTAAAATATGGCTCTGCAGAGAGACATCTGACCACATAAAGGAAACATTTGGTGGTCTTACACCATCTTTTCTCAGCACAGCAGAATTCCAGCGCCTTCACCTCCCTTCCATTAAACAGTGAACATCACCTGGGTAGGATGATCCTGATGCCAGTACCTTTTACAGGCACTGAAGAGAAGCAAATGCCTAAAAGCCAAATTTGTCCTGCTTATTTAACCCCGATTGCAGTGTGCCACTCACCACATTTAAGTGTAGTTAATCCCTTAATGTTTTAGAGTCTCTGTTGTTGAAAGTCTATGAATCAAGAGGTAAAATGATCTGAAATAAATTTCCCTTTGACACAGTTACAGGATGAATTTTCCAGCTCATGCTACATGCAGGGTAAAATCAGTTAGTCATCAGCAGGTGTTTTTTGACACTTTGTGATGTAGGAATATAATCTGTTCCCATAAATGAAGACTAAGCTTCAATGACTCCAGTTGCATTATCCATGAAGCAAAAACTCATGCTTGTTTCTGTGTTTTGTGTTGTACAGCTCTGAATTAGCAAGCAATGCCCAATAAATAAACCACTAAGAAATTAAACCTTGCCACATCCCAGATAAACATTACAGTGGGGAACAGGGAAGAATTTGGGCTGAGATTAACATGAGGATCTCCTGGGATAATAGGGTTAGCTGCAGTTCAGAACAGCTCTGCAAAGCAAGGAAATCCCCATCACATCACCTAGATAAAACCCTTTCAATTATGCAGTGGCAGATGATGTCTCTGTGGGAATCAGATGTCCCATCTTTGGTTTTTCATCTTTTACAATGAACATGTCCAATGTGAGATGTGAGAAAGCTGTAGGTTTGTGGGCATGCATGTAATGAATGACAGATATATTAGAATTAAAAAATTAGTACCCCAAAACTCTCCATGAACCATAGAAACACACAGATACATTTAATAAACAAGACTTTTGTAGTTACATGTTGCTGTAGAAGGAAACTACACATGTCATCAGAATTTATAAATGCAGTGTTCAGAAATGGGTTGTAAGATTTGAGATAATTTTTGCATCTCAGAGAAAAATAAATTCTTTGAAACTAAGCCACAACTTAGTCCTACCCTGATATTCATATTTTATCGACAATCTCACTTGACGTACATGTTTTTGCTTGGGATTTTGACAAAGATAGTTATCATTCTTGCAGAAGTCTTTGTAGACTTTAGTGGGTTTAATCTCAGTTTGGCATCTTGTGCATTGAGCACATCTTTTTCTTTTTGGGTCTGAATGATCACGTGTTTCAGAAGCCAAGGTCTAAGCAGTGTGGATATTTAGGGGCCAAATGAAGCTGTATTAGTAATTAAAGGTTAATCTGAATGAAAGTTTGCATGAAGAGTTTTAGGGAAACAAGGCAGTTAAACTCTGTCATATCATATAATTAAACTACTATTGGCCTAGATATTATTGATAAGCTTTCATTGTTGCATTTCATATTTTAAGGGTTATGTTCTGAATATCTCAAAATAATAAGGGATTTTGGCAAAGCCTCGCAATGTCCCAGAGAGATACGATGAGCAATTGTCTCTCTTCAGAGCTGCCAAAAGTACTGGTTGGGGTGTCAGAGACAGGAAGAACATGAGGAAAAAATCACTGTATGGCTATCTAAAAAGAAACAAGAAAAGCTGAAAAATTGCAACTGCAAACTAAGGAAAAATCGAAAACCTGCATCAGCAGCTTATTAGTAATTGAATTGAAAAAATATGAATGTCCAATAACCTGTTATGAACATTTAAAACTGCTCACTGGGAGAACCTGCAGGACTTTTTGGTTCCATGTGAGAAATGACAAAGTGAAATCACATATTCTGGTATTTCCCAGCTATTTACTCCAGCTATGAGTGCAAAAACCTCTAGTCCAAAGACTGCTCCAGTTTCTCTGTTGCTGAGGACTGTGATGATGGCTGGTACTGAGCACCAGGTTAGGCATCTCTGAGAGCCAAGGCTACCTCCATAATCAGGCTGAAAACCAGAAAAACACAGGAACAATCGCCCGAGTTTGGTTCTTAAAGTGTATTGAGAGTTGTTCGAAACACATCAGAGGAAAATGTTTATGTTTGTTTGATATACCTAAAATTCTAATTAAAAACTAACAATGTGAAGCAAACCCAAAGCAGGTCTGTCTTTGAAAGCCAAACATTCTGGCTGAAAACTGAAGAAAATGTATTTTCATATTAAAATGAGGTATTTCCCTTTAAAAATATTGCCTCATTGTAAGCATGTTTTCACATCCAAGCTCATTTTGATAGGAAAATTTTAGCCAAGTTGCAACTTAGAAAATACTTTAGTTCACTGAGGCGTAAATCCTAAAAACAAGTGAGACAATTAAAATCATAAGGCTTCAATTTTTTTTCAGAGTGTGGTCTTTCACTCTCAACGCTTTCATCATAACTTTTGAATGAGCTCTCGCCTGGACAGCCAATCCTTGTGGCCCTTCTGTGCAACAAAATCATCACAGTGCTGAAGGCCACCCAAGGTAGGTCAGGGAGGAACAGCTGAGAGGTGACAATTGCTCCCAAGGATCCCACCTCTCCCTCCACTGTGGGATTGGACTGGGACAGGCAGTTTGGTGCATCGTGGGACAGTTCATACTCAGCAATCCTGGCTGATCACTCTCTTGTTTGCAGAGCTTAGCCAAAGCCCACGCATCAGAGAGCATATGTTCTCTGTGTGCAGGACCTGCGTTCAAGTGCATGGATGCCCATGTAAAGCTCATAGTAACAGTTTTGCAAAAACAAGTGTGGTTTTGTTCTTTCGGTAGATTTCTATGGAATACATACCAATGAAAGAAGCGCCTGTATGGCAGCTATTTGGTTTTAAAGTAGCAAAGGCAATGTTTGTGGACAGGTTTATATTTTGGACAAAAACCAGCCTCCATGTATCCCAGCTACACCAGGATTAAAACTCTCAGACATCAGCTTTGTCAAGTGCGGGGGACAGCATAAATGACTGTTGATTCATATTCTTTTAGGCCTGTAAAGTTATAACTATGTAATATGAACACAGGCTCTTTAGGGTAGTTTAGAGCCAACCTGGAACCGTTCCAGCCTGCATTGAAGGATGTAATGGCATAGTTTTTATTTTCTGCTTAGTGCAGTGTACCATTAATTGAAGGTAATTGTCAAGAGGAGACTGGCTTTCAAAAACTACATAGCTCTCGACTGTTCTGGTACAGAATGGATGCCCTGAGTTTAGGATCACATTTCCCCTGTGCTCTACATTACATTTGTCTTGTCACACAATTGTGTGATTGTGTTCAACTAAATAGTTATTCCATGCTATTACGGCGTTCGAAAATGAGGACTCAAGTAACACTGCAGGGAAAGACAGAGAGAGGGGGAAAGCCAGGTTTGTGCTGGTACGAGGACTTGTCTGCTTGAACTAAACAAAAACCTGAAAGGTATCACAGGTCTGAAGCATTTAATGGAGCAGCTTGTTTGATTTCCTGAAGAAGGAAGCAGTTTGTGGCAGAATATGTTAAAGGGAAGAATTAGCTTGTTTGCAGCCACAGAATGTGCTCGTCTGGCAGTGTTTCCCTGCTCCCAGAATGACATGTGAACTTCATCCACTTCTCTGCACCCTCTGCTCTTCTTTGCATGAGGAAAGATGAAAATCATAGTGAGCTCCATCATGTTCTCCAGCTTGGACAGTCAGAAGAGCAGGGCCACAGCTCACTGTACAATGCAGACACAAATTTGGCCTGCTGACCCCAACCCTACTGCTCTGTGTGAAGGAATTACCATCATTTGCTTAAGGGATATAATACCGATTTTTATTATCTTTCCTGCAGCAATCCCCAGGAATCTCAGGCACGATCCATGAACCACATCATGCCAGGCACGGCACAAATGAAGAGAAGAGCCCTTGCCTCAGTCTGGAGGCCATTTGTATCTCAGGGTGTAACTTGGCCCCAAACCTAGAACTTAATTAACATTGATGTTGATGAGGTGTGAGGGAGAATGGAATCTGGTCCATCCTTCCACAGCTGCATCGGCTTTGCAATGCGAAAGCCCAAGATGAGCCAAAAGTGATTAAGAAATTATTTTTGAAACTGGAGTCAGCACATGTAACCACAGTTAGACAACAGGGATCAGCAGATCTGCAATGTAAGGAGGTTTGAGTCTTACAAAGCTGTTTTAAAAGTAAAGTTCCCCTGTGAAAGTCCCTCCCGGTTTTATCAGCAAATTTATCAGCAGCATTAGCTGAGGAGTGTGATCAGCCATGGGGGAAGATCTGCTCTCTTGTATCTCTTTTCTTAGAAATCATTTATTTGGGTTTCGTAAAAAGCACGTTGTTTCTCAGAGGCATTCTTTGGGTGAATATGGGGATAGTCATTTGATTACAGATAGTATAAATGTACCTGTTTCTAGCAGGAATGACACATACCATAATTTAACTAAAAATATGAGTGCTCTCCATTAAAAATCTCACTGTGTGAGCTTCATAGGTGGTCTCTGTGCTTGTGCATGTGCAGGTGGCTAAATCCTGAATAGGATCAAAATGGAAATACCAGTTGATATTTTCAAACACTATCTGAGTCAGCAATTGCTCTTTATATGTTCAAACTTCTTGAACATATAGTGAAACAGTGTTTGTGTGTGTGTGTGTATATTTATATATATATGTATACATAATTAATTTCAAGGGACTCATATACAGATGCTGCACAATCTGTAATTCATTAGTGAATAACCTCCTAAAGTTTCCAAGGCACTAGTGATAGAAATAATACTTTACCTGCTCAGGGCTATCCAGAATGGAAAGAAAATTTTTATATGTTTTTGAAAGGAAGAAAAAAATCAAGTTATGCTGCGTGAAAGGTAAGACTTCCCTGTGACAGTTTTGTTGTTCCCTTCGCTAGACTCAAAATCTCACTCTCATTACAAAAACCTCTGTATTACTATCCAAGGGTCCCCCAAAACCTATTACTGATCAAGCATGTAGAGCCTATGCATGCAAACAAAGACTAAAGGCACATCTGCAATCACATATCCCACCCAAACACAGGACACTCATTAGCTTCAGAAGGGTTTCATCTGCCTTGGCTGAACTGTTGGACTCAGTGGAGCAGAACCTGAAATGGGGGGTTTTTTGACATCCTATAGCTACAGCTCTCAATCACTTTTACTTTTATGGGACCATCATGGTCATATTCAGGCAGGATGTGCCACTGCTTTCATCAGACTTGAACGCGCAGAGGTGACTGTGGGACCAAATAGAGAGTTCAGTGGAGCTTCATAGTGCACTGATCTCCTTAAACTCCACATGAAAGAAGATTTGTATGTGACTGCATGTGTGATCTGACACATAGGAAATGATGCCGCACTTTGTGTATGTGTATGTGTTTACATATAAAATTATCACCACCAGTACATTTTCTAGACACATCCTGAGCTATTCTGAAAACACTTGGATAAACACATCCTGAAAACACTTGGATAAAATGGCACCTTCAGAACTGTTCTGATCACTTGCTCCCGTGACACTGAAGGGCTCTATGTGAAAACAGCTCACCTCCATAAGGAATTATTTAATACAGCCTCATAAATCATTAGTGATTGAAAGATGTTGAACTGATTCTTTATATATCTTTAAATTAATTACAAAAACAAATCTCCATTTCCTTCTGGTGCCCTCAACCAAAACAAATGGTGCCAACCAGTAGCTTTTAGTAATGTTTAGAGCTGCCTATCATTGGGGCTCTTTGGGTGATTAATCGAAGTTATAGAAGTAGGTAAACACAATGCCATTAGCTTGTCTCCTATTCTGATACAGACCAAGCTTTGCATAACCCAAAGGACATGAAACTCTTAAAAGTTCAGTGTTTGGGAATTTAAGTCATTGAGGAAAGTAGTAGCTCTAATGCATTTTGCCACTTGCCATGTACTTTTGGGGAAAACATATTGACAGTCTGGAAAAATCCTCAGAAGAAAAAAAGGTAAGAATTTGTACTGAGAAAGAAAAAAGGACAGGAGAGAAAGGGGTCTTTTTACAAGGATAATAGTCACCATAAGCTTTTATTCCTATAATTAAAAGAAAAAAATTGTAGTAGAATGATTTAGCAAAATGTTGCGACTCCATTCTGACTTGCTCGCCTGCTGCATTTATGAGTTTATAAAATATACAGGTTATGAAAATAAGAACTCTCTTGTATGTCTTTATAGATGATTCATTTACTGGTTTTGAACAAACTGCAATTTATTCGCAGATTATGTAGTTCATTTATGGAATGTTTCCACATTTGTAACCTACCAGCCTCTTTCTCTGAAAAGCAATAATGGAAACGAAAATGTGAAGAGAACCAGTTAAAATCAATGGACCAGAATCAGAAAAAAATGTCAGTAAATGTATCGAAGTAGGAAACAGAGAAGATGCATGTTTATCACTTTAGCTGGAAAGAAAAGTCTTACATATAGAAATACATATATGTGTGTATGTATGGATATACATGAATAAACATTTCCTTTTTACCTTTTTTTTAAATGAAAGCAAGTGGAAACATCTAGCAATTTGTTCTGATATCCCAGTATTTCTGATGTTTCCTTTCAAGACTCAACTTTATAAGTTCAAATACGGTCTGAACACTTTCCTTTCTCTTGGTGCACACGTGATCAACCCCTAGAAGACCCCCAGGCCAGCTCTTTGAAGAACTGGACTGTATCCTCACCTGTACTCCTTTGTGAACGTGGAGAAGCCTTTTCAAACACCACCATCTCAGCTTTGCATGGTAAAATTTATATGTACTCTCCAATTAAACTCTAAACTTTTCGGACTGTGAGTGCCCGTGAAGCAGAATTCAGCTTTAGTCGACTGTTATCTGGGGCCTCTGTATGTTGACTGAACACAAAAATGAGAAGAGTAAAACAAGTCCTTCATTCTTCCTTATACCCTGCACCTCCCAAGCTCCAGATCATTGTCTGTAGCCCAGATAAGCATTTTTAAAAGATAAGGGTTTTTTGACAGCTACT
The DNA here is from genome assembly GCA_013389985.1 of Dryoscopus gambensis. Classification (NCBI taxonomy): domain Eukaryota; kingdom Metazoa; phylum Chordata; class Aves; order Passeriformes; family Malaconotidae; genus Dryoscopus; species Dryoscopus gambensis. The sequence goes on from WEIT01028723.1 coordinate 26,355, forward strand.
GCAGTATATTACTAAGCAAGTGTAATTATCACATGCTGGTAAGTTGATGAGATGCAAACCAGTAAAAGAAGAAAATAAAATTGAAAGGAATTGGAACAAAATAGAAATAGTGGAATAAAACCAGTATAATGCTGTAAATTGTACGTAAATGAATTAACCTCTGGAAATTAATGGTGATCTTACTGGTCTAGGTCAAAGACTGGAGGAAATTATGCTCATGCTTTAGCATTTTTCTGCTTGTAGCCTAACATTCCCAATATGGTTGGTAGTGTGAATATATGAAACAAACAGTTTCAAATGCATTGCTGAATTGGACTGAATTTAATGAAGTGTGCGGAAACTATAGCAATGGAAGAACTGACTCAACAACTAACAAAATCAACAAGACAGACAAAAATAAATAAATATCTAGATGTAGGGTTTCCGTTTACTTCATTCTCAGAAAAGATGGAACATCCGTACTAAACCAAAATTCTTCGAATTTTGACGCGAGATGTATCATAGGTCTGATCCATAGTCAGTTGGGGTAAGCAGGGGCTTTCCCCCTGTTTTATATAGTTTTTGGAATGAGACTTAGGTGTTCAGGTGTGAATGTAGAATGAAGTATTGCTAAGGAAAAATTTTTGGTGTCCAAGAAAAGAATTGACAAAATGAAGAGGTTAGCTAAGAAAGAGTATGGCTGGCCAAAAAAATGGTTGTACCTTGATATGAAAAATATAATGGAAAGGGTCTCTGAAGAGATTTTCAAGCAGCTCTAAAAAACAGTAATTAAGTTTGTGCAGGATTTCCAAAGAAATATATTTTTTAAAGAAAATAAAAATCACCTGGTATATTTCTGATATTATAGCTATACTTGGAAAAAAATGGTCGTGAATCAGGGCCTGTTCTCAACTTAATGTGAATATATGACTCCCGTTGGTGATAAAAGGAACTTCTTATGCATTCCAGAAGGAAATCAGTGGCTATTACAGCTATGAAATATGAAATGAACCCTCTGATTCCATGCAAGAGGAATAAATACATGGGAAAAATGTCTCTTTCTGATATCATTAGCTCAAAAATGTCTTAGTAGACTGGAAGAAAAATTTTCTGAGTTATCAGTAATGACTTCAATTAGTAGAGTATCTGAAACGTGTATTTATCTGTAAGAAGAAAGCACGCTGGGAGAAAGAATTGAGAAGTATCATAACATCTCTTTGTATGGGAAATACTCATCAATTATTTTTCATGTACCACAGCTGTTGCTAAAAATAGAATTGGAATGTGTTGTAGTTTAGGAATGGGATTCCCTAATTTAGTGTTCTCACTAAAAGACGCCAAACCACGTTCCCCTTGCTCACTGGTCCCTCACCTTACCCCTCTACCTGCAACAGGATGGGGAGGAGAATTGGCAGCAGAAAAGGTAAAGATCATGGTTTGAGATGACAATTTTCTGGAAAGAGCAATGAGATAAGAAAACGAGCAGTGACAGCAACACTACTAATGATAGAGTGTACAAGAAATGAACAATTGGCATGCGGGTGCTCATCCCTGACAATACCCAACCACTCCCTCTGCCACCCCTCCAACCCACAAGAGCCTTCCTTCCTCTCAACTGGCTGGAACCAGGACAAGGTGACACTCCCCATCCCTGGGCTTAAGGGGTCTCTGAGCAACCTGGTCTAGTTGGAAGGAGGTTGGAACAAGATGATCTTTAAGGTCTCCTCCAACCCAAGCCGTTCTTTGATTCTAAAAATTATTATTTCCATTAGTGGACACAAATATGAATTTAGCATTCCAAATCCTACATTAAGCTATCACTTAGAGGTAACTAGATATTAAAAAGCAGCACAAGGCAGCAGGGATTCAGTGAAGCGCGTGCAGAGCGAGCTCCACAAACACTGACTTGCTCAACACACAGGAGAAAGTATGCGTGACATCATTCTTCACGACAAAAACCTGTCAGTGCATTGAGAATCTAGTTTTCATCTTTTGTGCAGCAGTGTGAACCTTTAGTAAGATGGCTAGAATCACTGGATTTATACTGGGGTGAAAGTACAATTGGATTTATCCTCTGCAAATGAGCTGCCTTCCCCCATCTTATGTGTGTAAAACAACTCTCTGCTTTCCAGTTGATTAAAACTAAAAAAATTTTTAAAAATGTTTATGAAAAACAAAGTTCATCTGAACCCAAACCAAAACTCAAAAATTATCTTGAACATGAACATAAAATATTTGTTTCCAAACACTACTTTTCACTTTTTCTCTTAAAAAAGATACAAATCTTATCTGTTTTGTAGCTGCTTTTTCTATTCCGATGTTACTGCAGGGAGAAAATTCAATTAATGCAAGCAAGAGTTAGATGGATATTATCAAAACATATTTTACTCATTCAAGGATGAATCTAAGCTGGTATCCAACATAATATCTTTTGTGATCTTATTCACACACTTCTTTCTTTTCTCTTTTTTTTTTGACAGAGGCTGTGCTCCCAGTCGTAGCTTCAAACTTACCAGAGAAGTCTTTCCCTCACTGTTCAGCACCTCTTCTGGGAATTCAAAAGAATGGCAAAAATCATTCCAGAAGGGAAACTGCATGGAGACTTGCTGCTTGAGAACAAGGAAAGATGATCACTCATAAAACGCAGGTAGGAAATGAAACAGGAAAGCTATCAGATCCAGACTTCCTCCATGAATAGAGGTTACCAAAACAAGCACTCCAAAATAAAGAAGGAAATCATTGACATTTGGTCAATCGGGACTGAACTGGCTGGAGTTGTTCCGGACAGAGACTGAATTTCTGTGACTCAGACAACCAGGCAGGAAAGTTGCTGAGGGCCAAATGCCAGCAAAAACATGGGAAATGTGTTACTCCACTGACATTAAAGAAACTTCCCACCCTTGCTCCCCTTTACCACTCCCCTCTTCCTGGTGAAACTAGACTTGGGCATTGGCAGAGTTCTTCAGATGGCTCCTACTGAAGGCCTGAATCTTCCCTCCTGCCTGGTTCTCCCTTCCCATCCTGCCAGCCTTACTCCTTATTTCAAAAACACACTTTTAGATTTCACATCTGCTTTCCACCATGACCCTGTGGAGAAAATCCTGCCTTATCCCCCCTTCTCAACTCCATTACACTATATTGGTGTTTCTAAGACTCCTTAATGGAACAAATGAGTCAAAATTGTTTTAGGAGACCAGGCCAGGGTGAGGGTTTCACCTGAACACATTAACACTATCATCACTATCATCACTTCATCTGACTCCTGCCTGATGCTGTCTATAGAATTTCAACAGTGATAAGTTTACTGAGCCCTCCTGAACCGTCCTGAAGCTTGAGAGTATTTTTCACAATTAAATTTAGCCCAGATTTTACAAGTGAAAAGGGCTGAGACTCTACTCCTCTTGATGTGCCGCAAAAATTATTAATTATCCATGTGTAAAAAAGAAAAAGAAATAGAAACTCTACACACACCCTCACATGGCTTATAGGAGGAATTTTGGAGTTCAGAAATTCATCTGAGGTCATTCCTGTGTAACTCCCTTAGTCCTAAGAAACATTTGTGGATTATTTTAAATCTTTCTGTTGCAGAGTCCAGCTTTTATGTCATCCTTAAATTCCTTCTCAAAGGCATTAATATTTTGATGATATAGAGTTTGATATAAGTTTTATATAAGCAACAGTAGACACTGAAAGACCACTTACATCCCCACATTTTTACCACACAGCTCTTTCAATTAAAGTTATGGTATTATTAATGTCTTTTTAACTATACATTAATACAAAAAATTGATGTAATGTTTGTAATGTTCCTACACCAGCTATGATAGAGGAGTTTTGACTGAGCCAGTCTCAGAAAAAAAGAACCAGAAATGTGAAGTAAAATGAATTTTGATACAGATATGGTGCAATATTGACAAATCTGAAGCTGGAACACTTCACTGAAACTGATTCAGATATGAAAGCATGCACACCAAAGTTAGAAGGTATAAGTAGTTGATAGAAAGAGAACACCTTTAATCTTCTCTGTAACTATGGTTTTAACATAGTCATTGACTCACACTTTCCTATGTATGTATTTAAGATCCTAATCCTTAAATGTGGAATGCAACCAGAGAAGGGAATCAGGTGAAATGCATGTATTGCTATTCCGGGCATGTACTGTGCATAAAAGTATTCATAATAAAGGGAGTATACAAGTTTGAGATAGATAGATACATAGATACACAAACTGATAAAAAGTGGATTCTCAGTTGCAGAACTCCTCAAATAGCTGCATTATTTAGTTCTCTTTTATCTATTCAGATATCTCTCTTCAGGAGGAAAAAAATTGCCTAGGAATTCATTTCCTTTGAAAATTTAACTCTTTCTCAAAACTCATCCAATGAGATGAAATTTGCCAAAAGGTTAACAGGTTACTGTGGGAATCTCACAGATACACTGTGAAGGATCACAGAGTCCTCCTGTCCTTACAAAATCAGGCTTAAAAGGCCACATTTGTAAATCTTTCTACAAAGCTGATTCCAACGTAGATGGAGCAGAGATCAAGGAGAGTTTCATGACCCAGAGAGTAGCTCCAGATTTTAAGGTTAAAGTAAGAGATGTGGATATGCTGTGGACCTGTTTCTCTTTCTTTGCCACCAGGATCTGACCATACTTTCCTCCTGTCCCTGGCAGCACTGGACATTGTGGTTTCCTTCCCAGAACAGAGCTCTAGGAACAAGATGTTGTATTACTTGGATGCTGCCATGTCTTCCGCACTTCTCTACCTAAAATCATTGAACTCCAGCACCAGTCAAGCTTCAAGTGACCTTTGGAGAGTTCCAGTTCAATCTCTTGCTTCCATAGTAGACCAGGTTGCTCAGAGTATTGCCCATAAAAGTTTTTTAAATCTAAGAATTTAACAAGATCCCACAGCTTCTCCAGGGAAACTCCCAGCTCTTACCCACTTCCATAGTAAACAGTCCCTGTGTTAAAGGTCCTGTCATGCAACATCAGCAATGCCTCTGGACCTATTTTAGTACACCCTTGGCAAGAGTCTGGGTTGATCTTTCCATGTCATCCTTTAGGCAGTGGAACAGGGTTTTACCAAGCCTCCCCTTCTGTTAAAGAAGTTTTATTCTCTTTATTTGTGTGAGAACCCACGTGTAAAGTTACAAGATGGAAACACAGAGCCAACAGATCACAGAAGAGGCTTGTCTGACCATGTTCTAGGCAGTCATGTGGTGTGTTAATCCTTTGACAGAGGAGAAGAGGCCATCCATCAAGCTTTACATGGGGAGTGCCCTTTCTAATGGGGTTCCTCCCAATGCAGGATCCCACTGTGTGCTGTTGCACCCACTTGTGCAGCCAAGAGTCAAGCAGACCTGATCCTTTCTCCTCATTCCCCATGACCAGATTATGAGAAAACACAATACACACATAAAATCACTCTCCCCTAATGCAACTTGTTGCAATAGGGATCTATGTGACTCTGAAGGGGTATAAAAGGCACCCAAGTGAGCTGATCACTGGGAGCTCTCTAATATCAAGAGAGGGAGAAAGAAGCATGTGCAGGGGATGATTCAGATTGCTGAAAAGCAGTCATCTGAGTTGGGCCACAGAATTTTCCCTCTAAAAATATTTTTTTCATTTCCACTGAGAGCCTGATGTGATTAAAACAAGAACAGAGACAAACTTTGGATATTTAGATCTTCTAAGTGTTTGTGAGATTCTTTTCATGTGAAGACATTATCTGCATCATCAGGAAGTTCAAGAATTCTTGAGTCAGAAGGACTGATTTCTGTACATCATCAGAAAGGCAGCTGTGGCAGTGGCTGATCTGGTCTGTCAAAAGACCAACGGCGGCTTCTCCCAATTATTTTTACACTTGCTGCAAATTATTTGCTGCGTGTCTTTTTTAAGACAGATTTTGTAGCTCTGACAAACTATGTTACAATATTGTCCACAGTTGATTTTTTGCTGTGGAATGAATGTTTCAAAAAGTAAATAATTAAGTAACATGTAAAAAACCCCCAACTGTGATACAGCATTAGCAAGAAATAAATCTGTCCATGAAAATAATAAAGTAAAATATGAAGTGTTTGAAGCAAACTTAGGGCTAAATGATTTTTATGTAGCCAAGCTCTGAAAATACTCAAAGCTTGCTCAATAGTCTGCCTTTTCTTTCTGCAGATGGAAAAAGAAGAATATTTTTAAAGAGCAGTAATTCTGAAAAGATGTTGAGATGGGCTTTTAAGAACCAGAAGCTCTGAAGATTTTAAAAAACACTCCTGCAACTCAAAAGTTTTGCCTCAACCTGAGTTCCAGAGCCATTTGAGATTCATCACTGACTGAACTTAGAGGTGGCTCTGCCCCAATCACAGTCCTTGGACTGCTCAAAAGTCCAGGATCTCTTTGAAACAGTGATCATCATATTATTGTGGTGTGGAAGAGCTGAAACAACTCAAAGAGGCCGCGTCACCCAGCACTAAGCTCAGAACTTTGCAAAGCAAGTCCATAAATCAGGAGGTGACAGTAAATTTTTAACAGTGTATAAACTCAGGCATGAGCAAGAGCCCAGTTTATTTTACAGGCATGATGATAGCAGTGAAGAATGCTGCAGTGATATGGATAACGTGGTGGCACACCTGTAACCTCCAGGTCTGAAACAGAGAACTGTTTGCACTTCATTATTCCAGGAAGAAAAAAACACCCAGACCTCCTGCCACAACACACCCTAAATGGAGCCTTACTGTCCCGAGGAAAAAAAAACCCATAATGCACAAAGTATACCTTGTCAATGTTATTCTCAGTGATTATGTACTGCCATGGTATGTGGAAGTTTTATAGAGCAATTACATCCACTGTGACTTCGTAATTACAGTATTGGAAGGTCACAGACAGAGAAACTTTGCCAACTCTATTGATTTTTAAGGCTAGCCTGAACAGGATATAGATTTGCTCTGGACTTGTAAGTTTGCAATATGTACACAAACTGCTGTACACTCAGGAGACAAGCAGTGGTGAGTGATGTTCATGCCAGCCACAGGCAAGAGTCTGATCTCTAGTGCTCTTTCAACATAAAACAGCATAATCAAACTTCTAAAAACACGTATTTGTGGAAATAACTAATTATTAGAGATTGGAGGAAATAGTTAAAAGTAATTTAGCAACTAAAATCAACCTTCCTGACTACCAGCATGGTTTGGATTGTGTTCATAGACATTAATTATTTACTTTTTGACTTTTTAACTTTTTTGACTATTTGTTTTTTAACCCACTTGCTTTTTGAACCATCCACCCTACAGCAAAAATTCCAGTCTGGACAATGCTGTAACAGAAGAGCTGATCGATTTTTTTAAGCTCTACAGTGAAGTTCCACTAGAGAAGAAAAGCTAAAAAAGAAAGAGTTTTTATCAAGTAAGTGACAAAATTGCTTGAGTTATTGAACTGAATAAGGTTGAACTGATCTCACTTAAGTAGATAAGAGCTGTGTTCACAGAGCATGGTGGATCCCTACCACACCACTATTTGTGAGAATAATGGGAAACCTCAGCCATGCCAAAGAGCACACATTCTTTAGTATAAATCTAGGCACAGAGTTTCTTCTCAGTAGAGGTACCTGCAAAATTAATTTTCTGAAAAATGTAAAAAAATATTTAAACAAAAAGTTGTGGGAGTTGGTGGGGGTTTGTTGCTGTTGCTGTTTATTTGGTTTTGTGGGTTTTTTTCAGGGTATTAAATCAAAATTAAATTCTTTATTTTAAACCAAAGGAATTAAAAAAACAAAACAAAACAGGGACTTCAGAATGCTTCTCACTCATACTGATATGATGCATTCTAGATTTCTTCCAACCATGAAATATTTCTTCCACATGCTGTCTTTAATAAATACGCAGAAAATTTATAGAAGAAAAATGTTCGATCTGAAAAGAGCATTTCCATAGAAAATATTGAAATGTATTGCTCACTAATGTAGTGATAGGACAAGTGGGAATGCTTTTAAGCAGACAGAGGGCAGGTGTAGATCAGATATTAGGAAGAAATGCTTCCCTGTGAGGGTGGGGAGGCCCTGGCACAGGTTGCCCAGAGAAGCTGTGGCTGCTCCATCCCTGGAAGTGTCCAAGGCCAGGCTGGATGGGGCTTGGAGCAGCCTGGGATAGTGGAAGGTGTCCCTGCCAATGGCAGGGTGGTTGAAATGAGATGGTGTCTAAGGTCCCTTCCAACCCAAACCGTTCTATGTTTCTGTCATGGGATTTCTGTAATACTAATCACAATCCATTTTTTTTTTCAATTGAATGAAAATTTGGCAAACTGTAGGTGGCACCATTGAACATTTTGGTACAACTGACTGCTTTTTCCTCTGAAAAAGTGAGACACTCCAAGTTGTACAAAAATATCAATGTTAAAATGTCAGAATATCCCAAAACCTACTAAGAAACATTTAACAGCCTTTTGAATAAACTTCCTTCAAAATATGCATATGAAAAGTCTATACTTTTTTCAAATTCTATTTGGGATTTTTTTTGATTGGTGAAGTGAGGATCAATCTCCCTTTAGTATCCTATTGGCTTCCCATTCTGGCATGTGCATACTCTACACTGATCCGAAAATTACCTCTGCCTAAAATCTGACCCATACAAATGAATTTTGAAGTTGTTTGAACAAGATAAATTACTTTCAAGGAGCAGAAATATCACAATGAATAAAATGAATAAATGAAATTTCCTTCTTTACGACAGCAGAGTTGAGGACTAAATCTTTAACTGTGGACACGACTGCCTCTTACACCAGGGTTACTGAGCACTGCTCAGCGTAATATAATGGGAACATTAAATAAGGGTAAGTGTAATTAATACATAACATTAGTAAGAATCAATTTTCATTCTCTTCTTGAGGCCGACTGGCATTTTCATTATTTTATTTTTTAATTTCCTGGTGATATCGCCTTCTTTACCAGCCTTCTCATATGACTGAGATAAGCTGTTGCACGTTTTGATTTGAAAGCAAGAGGAATGGTAATTAAGCAATTTGAAAATGAAAAGAGCTTAATCAAAGGGGCTTGTACAGTATGAAACTGTGCAGAACCTCCATCTACCTTTGAGACAGATCCTTCTTCAAAATCTCTCTTGGCAAAACAACCACATCCTGATCCTGGTCTTCTTTCAAGACCAAAGCTTCCACTGATATGTCTAACATGACACCTCAAAATATCATTATTTCAAGGGGTAAAAGTCAGTTTTAAATGGATGATTTAGGGCTTGGAATACCAAAGAAGCGCTCAGAATACCAAAGAAGCCCAAGTCACTCTGAATCCAAAGCGTGGATTAGATCTACAGGGTTGCCCAGTGTCATGGTTAGACACTGGACACCATGCCAGTGCCCCATGAAAATATATTTTTTACTAATAATGGTTGTGAGATGTGATCAGGAACAGAGCAGAGCAGGCTCAGACTTAGGAATAGGAAAAAAAACTTTAATAAACTACATTAAAGGAAAGAAACACACACAGGGAACATGAAAACTCTCAGAAATATTCCTCCTCCTCCCAACTTCCACCCTTCCCACAATCAGACAAAACCTTGGATTTTCTGATCGGTTACCAATACTCAAATAATCAATTCTCAGTTCATTTAAGAAGAGAGGAGTCTCTCTTGCAAACCATAGTGTCCTTCCATGTCTGGTGCTCTCACCACCATCCATGGATTGAGACTGCCCTCAGGATTCAATGACGCTTTACCAAGTACCAGAAGCTCCTTTTTGGGACAAA
>WEIT01028723.1:36474-57634 GCA_013389985.1 Dryoscopus gambensis
AAAGGGGGGGGGTAGAGAACCATCTCTTCGTCTCTCCACCCTTCCATCCTGCAAAAAGCTGGCTTAGTCCATTCCCTTCCATCTCCTTCCCTCTCTCTCCGAGCTCCGGACTACCTCTCATCCTCAGGCCGAGTGACTTCGAGCCGCATAGCTGCCCCTCCCCCACCCAGGCCCAGGCCCAGGCCCAGGCCCAGGCCTCAGGCTGGGCGGGGGAGATCTGCTCCTTTCACTGACCGGAACACAAAAGGAAGTGCCTCCGTGAATCTCTCCTTTATCTCCCCATGTTCTCAGAGGTGACACATCTCCTTAGTGGCCATACCAGATGTCAATATTCACTTCTAATCCATGATTGGTTTGACTACACCTTCCTTAAAAAACTTCCTTCCTGTCAAACCAGGACACCCAGTCACACCGGGTTGCTCTCTCAGTTGGTCACACCACTCACACCATCCAGTGTGATTCTGTGACCATAACAAAGAAGGCTTCAGTGACGCTCTGCAACACAGGAGTAATAACATTAAATAAAAGGGGGGAAATTAGATTCTGGTTTTAACACCACAGAGTTTGCTCACCCCATAACTCGTAAAAGAATAAATAATACTGAACTGTGTACCAAAACTCAAGACAGTTTCTTTTTATTTGAACGTCATGACACTCAAGCCACAGACACAGAGAAAGAATCATAGAGTCCTCTTAGCATGAACCCCCAACTCTACTCTCCACAGCAAAAAATCCATTGCTTTTTTTCAGTTCTGATATAACATGGTGATTTGGCAATGCCTGTGGACAAAAGATGATGGAAGTCTGAAGACCCTATGTATAAAGAAAAAATGACATTTGGGTCATCCACACCCTGGACAAACAATCCTGTATACATAATGCCTAGATAAGGGAGAAAAGAACCTGGTCATGTGTTTTCTTTCCAGCTAATATACATGTGTATGTGTGTGTAGTGAGATACAAATTGTAATGGCCATTTTTCTCTACAGATTATGGTAATGATTAAATGAGCATGAATACGGACTTCTGAAAATGATAACAAGTAGGGGAAATTCTATCCTATTTTGTATCTCTATCTTTTCTGTGAACATTACTTTGTTATCTGCAATATGCAAGTCTTTGAATAGGTGCTATTAATTTAATATGCATTTATTCTTTCTGATCTCTCTTTAATTTTAAATTAAGTGAAGTCAATGATCAAAGAAAGGCCAGAATAATAACCCTGTAGGATGATTTTTTTTTAATCTTTTCTTTTGGTCACAGAAAGCAATGAGAAGTAGCACTGTCTCTTTCTTCTGGGCCAGTTCTGCAATATATACCTAGGTGACAATGTGGCCTGCAGTAACACCAAAGTACATGGGAGTCACCCAAATAAACAACTGCCAAGTAGAGCAAAGGCCTGTGATCGAGCTCTAAACACCCTTATTTACCTTTTGTGTTTCAGCAGTTGCTAAGAGCCACAAGCTTATTGCTCCAAGACATTAAACTTGGAGCAGAAAGACTATCCCTGCCCCAAAGAATTTGCAGTAATAGGTTGTTTAACTCTGTATAACCTAATCTGCTTATGAGTGAAAGACCTATACTCACACACCCAAACTCTCTTCAACAGATTTTTTAACTATGCTCTTTCAAAAACGTGACAAAGATTGGAACCACCCCTGAGCTACTAAATATCTTTGTCATTCTGCAGAAAACAAAGTCAGGTCCATGACAAAATCAATACTCAAGCATTACTCAGGAGGAAGTGGGTTGAAAACTTAACAATTTATTTCTTATAAGCCAGAACTAAAGCAAATTATTTTCAGACAGACCCCTCTAACATGTCTACAGTTTTATATAGAAAGATAAGCTCAGCAGAGAAGATACAGTTTTTGTTAGACCAACCAGTATGGCTGGGGAACAAAAGCAACAAAAAACCAAGCTCTGAGGCACAACGAAGCTTCATCCAGCCAAGGGGCTTGCGCATCAGAAAGACAGGGAATGTATTTAACCCTTTTCCCCTGACTTAATTTCATCCCCTGTTTCTTCAAAACTTTTCTTACATCCACAGACAATATCAGTCAGTAATTCAGTGAGCTGTAAGATGCCCAGTTGCAGGACACAACTGAAGACTGAATCATCCCTTTGAACACAGGTTCCTCCTCGGCACCAGGATTTAATCTCTGGACTACGAAGACCAGAAGTAAGTTTAGAAATGTCTTGGATGTTTGAGCTACTCTTGACTTGCCATTAATCTGACACTAAATAGCAAGCCCTAATATTTTTTTCTGTGTGTTAGAGGAGCTGAGGAGGCTTAAGATGCTCCTTATCCAGTCTGGACAATCTGGGGGAAATGTCATAGTGGACAGTAAAACTTTAGAACATTTTTTTTTTCCTTCACATTTTGAGTTTTGGCATGTATTAACCAAACATGGGTAGTTGCAGTTTTGCTAAATTGTTCTGCAGAGTGAAAAATGAAAATTTTGTTGAATTCCTTATGGCCTTTAATAACTAAAAGAAACTTTTTGTTTGAAAAACTCTATTCCTATTCCCGTTCCAATATTTTTTAAAAAATGTAATATCTCTGGGCAGCCTTTGATCTTTGGCTTGCACCTAATGTGGTCAGAATGAGTTGTCTCTACATTGGACCAGCCAAATCTGCATTAGCATTGAGCTCATTCAGCCTCTGGTAGCACCTCTACCTGGATCAGCAGGTGGTTTCTTTTTAAACTCAGTGTCTGAAATAATAACAATTGTGTAACGGGGTTTTTTCTATTTATTATTTTCCCAAGAGGCCTTTCTTTTTACCACTGTGACATTGAGGGCAAAGGTTTGGTGCTGTGGATTATGTTAAAGGGACTGTTGGTAGGGCTTCAGAGCAGTATCTTCTCTGTTAAAGAGCTGGGAAGGTGGAGAGAGACTTCTTCACGTGCCCTCCTCTTCTTCCACCTCACGACAAGAATCCCAGGGAGTGATCCAGCTGCAAAACTGAACCCAGGTCTGTGTTACGCTCTGAGCATTGTTGTATTTTTAATCTGAGGCCACTTAGAAGTTTAGCAGAAAATTGGATTGTCTAACAATTCGTAAGACTTAATTCCGTACTGAACAATGGGCAGAACCTAAGTGCTGCTAGGTTTAGAGATATATAAATCAGTTATATCCCTCCTCACTTAAAGGCATCTATTTCTTGGTTGGATTGTGGGAATTGCTCATTCCACTGGTACGCGACAGGTTAAGATGGGAAGCCCAGGTTACTGTTCACAGCCACAGGAAGGGATGACCTGGGCAAGCACAAATTCAGGCATGAATTTTCATTTCTGGAAACCGCCATTACCATACAGCAAAGTTTGTTTGTTAAATCACACACAATGTACAGATAAACATCACATCTTGATATCACTGGAAATTATCCCTGCTATCAACAATAAGAACAACTACTTATGGAGAGAATCACCTCACCTAGATGTAGTTATCTACAAGTCTATCTAATATAAGGTAACCACCTAAGCTCCCTCTCTGATGAACAGACACAAATATGCAGTGGAAGACAAGGAAATTCATCCTATCCCAAGATAAATGTCCTGAGATAGGTAGACTGAATCATCTTCCAGAGGTGCTTATCTCTCTTCATTGACTACAGAAGGAACACAGATAATTAGCCATGACTAGGCACCTCATTTTTAGATACCTAGACACCTAAACTTTGGCAAGAGGAATCCGAGCCAAGTGATTCCTGCTAGGTAAACTTCCTCCTTCCCTCAGTGAGAGAATGTCTGACACCTGAAACATAAAGCTTGGACTGTTTCCAAAATGGTCTTTTTCCTTTTCATTTAGAATTTTTTAAAACTCTTTTCTGTATTGCTTTACCTCATATCACCTCATTATGGGGATATTCAATTTGCTGCTGTTAGAGTGTACACAAACTGCTATTTTTATTGGAATACCTACAACAATGTATTTTCAGAGAGGAAAATGACAACACATGATAAATACATATTTTAAAACATTATAATAGAATCATCTGTATTTTATTTGCTTTGCTTCTAAATCTGGTGTAATTTTATGTACAGCTTCTATTTCCCAGAGGATTTAAAAAAAAAAAATTCAGCTTTTTAAGGAGATCTGTGCCTACAAATAAATCCAGCCTCATTTTATTGCGCTGTTTGATATAATTTGTATAAGTTACAGCCTAATAAAAGATAGGGGAGCAAACTTCAAGCCACATCATCTGTTTTTTCCCCCCAGTAGAGATATAAAATTATATTTGTTCTGGTTCTTTTTGTATGGTTCATCAGATTAGGAAATTTTATTAGACCTCCTACTTCGGGCTTGTAACAATAAGATCCTTCCTATGCCAATAAGTGAAGCTTAGAAAAGTTCTGATGCGCTTATAGGCAAAGTAAAAAATATAGGCTGGAAAGGCATCTTCATTTATTTAAGCACATACTTAGTACAAGATTAAAGTTATTTGCTTACATGCTGTCCTTAATATGGATAGGCTTAAAGGCATTTCCATGTATTTTCCTGAATGGGAAACACATTCTCAGATGTGCAATGAATTTTCATTATTGTTTATTTGATGTTAAGTGTCTGAACCTTAGATGTGCTAATGCACACAAATGGAGGTAGACCCTGGTAAGTAAAGTTCACAGGGTGCAACGTAGGGGCCAAAGGGCTGAATAACAGTTGAATAAAAAAATCATACCTTTGGGCTGAAATTTCCATGTAAAATTTTGCTCACATTTCAAATGTAACAGCACATACTTGTTACTCTGGATTTTAGAACATTTTGCCTTATCCCTGTCTGTACTTGGCAAAAGAGATATTTAGGTAGGGGCACATGTGTTTTTCCGTACCAAAATTTCTTTAAGATTCACTGGGTGGCACAGAAAGCCATATGCTCTCACAGGTCTAGACTAATGTTTTCCAAGACTTGTGAGAGGAAGTGATTTTTTAAAGGAAAGCTGGATAAATTATGAGACTCAACAGCAGCGTAGGGCTTGCACTGTGCAAACTGACTGCTCAGCCACAAGTAGGGAGGAGTCAAGTGGAAGTTTTACCACTAGCCAATCAAAATCATTTAACCCTTTTAGAGTTCTTGTAAATATGGACACTGAGACCCCTGGGGCAAATCACAAAGGGAGACTCTAATGGAATATCACTCTTGAAATTATCACAGACCTCAGGGAGCTAGTTTCTGTCTTGCCAGCTCTGAGAACAGAGAAACCAAACTGTGAAATCACTATGATAAAACAAGGTGAGCTTTCTGTTACAGATAGGTGGTTATCATTTTCTGTTTCTGAAAGGCCTGAAATCTTTTCTTTCATAGAAAGAAAAAAAAAGAACAACAATAAAAAAGGTGGTTTTGTGGTTAAGGCACTGAATTCAGACTAGGCAGTGCTGGCTTCTTGTCACAGCTTTACTTTGGCATGAGGCTGGGAAAGCCTGTCACTTTTCAAACCTGCACCAAGATTGAGGTGCACACCTGAAGCTAACCAAACCAAAGATCACAGAATCATAGAATGATTTGGCTTGGAAAGAATCTTAAAGATCATCCTGTTCCAATCCCTCTACTGTGGGCAGGGACACCTTCCTCTAGACCAGTTTGCTCAGGGCTCCATCCAACCTGGCCTTGAAAAGATCCCACAGGTCATCCCACTTAGTGGGAGGCAGGACCAAGGCCTTAAGTTCTCTGTGACCCTTCCAGATGTGCAAATTTAAGTCTAATATACTTCCTTTGTTTTCTGTACTGTATATGTAAAAGAAACCTGTGAAGCAGCCCTTTGGTTCTGCTTGGCCTAATTTAAATGCAGTTTTCAGTACTGAGGAAATTGGTTTGAAAAAGAGGTGAGACAGGCGAGCGTTTGGAGAAATAACAACATAAATGGCACAGTGCTGGAAGAAAGACAGCTCCACAGGGCTTGCTGAGGGTTGAGAAGTGAAGAAATACAATATGGAATCATAGAATCTAGGAATGGTAAGGATGGGAAGGGATATTAAAGATCATCTAGTTCCAACTTCCCTGCCATGGAGGTTTGGAACTATCATTTATCTTGTAGTGTAAAAAAAAAAAGGTAAGTGAAAATGTAATCTGATCCCTGCTGCACTTTATTAGCAGGACAAGGAATGATGAGTTGCACTGGATGACCCTCCCAAAGTCCCTCCAGCCCTTTTGTCTGCGTTGTCTAAGACTGCAAATTTTGTCTGGATACAGGATGTTATCACAGTTGGTCCTGAGCTTCATGCACTCCTCCAGCGCTACAGCAGGATGGAAAAACTGGGCGTAAACAAACATCTTTGTGTCACTGTAGCTTTTGGCCAGAGTTTCTAAGAAGCCATCCATCAAAGAGCAAGAATGCTTACAAGTTTTGAGTTGAGAAAGTGCAGTGGCAAGCTTTTGGGGGGATTTCACAATACTGATTTCTTGGTTTGAAGCAAAATACATTTACAAGAGCATCTGCTGGTGTGAGTCTCTTAAATATGGCATATACTCCGTGTTACTGCTTCATCATCATGTATAATTGGCAATAAACCTATTTAGAATTCAAGATGCATAAAACTGAAAGTCTTTGAAGGGAATAGCTGCTGAGATTATATTTATTGTGCTTTCCCACAATATTTTTCTATGCATAATGTGATAAACCTCCAAGGTGGTTGTAGGCAAAGCTGAAATATTCACAAGTATGCAGTTATTATGAATTTAGACAGGTTGTAAGACATTTTGATATCAAACTCTTAATGAATGGCAGTAAACATATTCTACATTACTTTATTAAAATGCCTATTAAAACATACACATCCACAGAATGATCACTGGATGTGTTTACTTGCGAGCAAAAAGGCCATGAAGAAAACAGCATGGTAATAAATTTTCTTTTCCTGCACCACTATGATAAGAATTAGGGCATGCATTTAAAGTTCATATTATTTTCAGTGTGTTCACAGTACATCCAGATAATCAGATATTCAAAGGAGGATTCCCACTCGGTTCCAATATGCCACAACTCAGTAAATCGAGTTGTGTAAATGATAGTTCCATATCCAACAGTGTTGTTTTGAGATTCCAGAAAAACTGCTACACTCCAAAACAACAAAAAAACCTCAACCAAACAACAAATACCCAACAAATACATTCTTGCTATCTTGATGCTTTTCAAATGAAATTTGTCGATGTTTTCTTTCTATTTGGCTTAATTTTTATTAGTAAAAATTTAAAACTAAAAAGTCCTGTCCAGCTAGAATATGGGGAATTTTCTTTTTTCTTTCCAACATTTCTGAGTTCGCAGTCTGAGGGAAGGAAAAATTCAAATTATGAGTTGAAAATATATGGAAATTTATTCTTTCAGAGCAAAATTTTTATTTTCTTCGCAAAGTCCTGATCAACAGCCGTGACAAACACAAAACCAGAAGTCTCCTGTAATATCCAATAGCAATTCCATTGCTCCATACTATGCTGTTAATCTAGAGCAGCTCTGAAGGGGATTGAATATGCCACATTTTCTGTGGCACTGGATAGAAACCGTCCTCCTGATGGAAACACCTCTGTGGGAATATCCCAGCCCCAGTGTGAAGGAGGTATCAGCTAGAAAAGAGCTATTATGCTATGAATTCGCCCAAAACATGGCTTTAAAGTGAAGTGTGTGTTGGATCAGCACATGGTGCCCTGGCACTGGAGAGCTGGGAGGGGAGTGGGGAAAGGCACCGTGAGGCAGTCAATGTGTTCCTTAGGATAGACTGAGCAAAAGTTAATGCCTGGAGCTTTTTGCCTGGAGCTTTTTGCCCGCTACCAGAAAAAGAAAAATGCTCTTTAAATGTTAGTGTCTTCCTGATACATGCAGCTTCTGTAGTTATTTGCCCTGAAAATTCTGATGTGAGCTGGTTGTAGGAACCTTTGTATACCCACAGCCAGCTGCTGGATTCCAGGGGTCACACCATGGGATCTCTGCATAAATGATAAATAAAGTGGTATAAAACCTTGGCGCAATAATAACCAGAACTCACACTTCTCTCCTCTTTGTCAGTGCAGCTATCTTGCACTGGCTAGAACCAGGAGGAATGGCTTTAAGCTTAAATAAGGGTCAGTATAGATTAGATGTTAGGAATAAATTCTTCCCTGTGAGGGTGGTGAGGCCCCAGCACAGGTTGCCCAGAGAAGCTGTGACTGTCCCTGGATCCCTGGAAGTGTCCAAGGTTGGGTGGGGCCTGGAGCAACCTGGGACAGAGGAAAGTGCCCCTGCCCATGGCAGGGGGCTGGAATGAGATGGTCTAAAAGGTCCCTTGTAACCCAAACAATTCTGTTATTCTATGATCCTTACATTTATCAGTCCTCAAGAGAATCCAGATTGGTTTTATAGGTAAACTGAGTCTCAGCATGCTGAATTGACAGTGGGAGAGGCTTGAAAAGTTAGGAACTGTACTGGTCTCCTTGCCTTTGCCCAGAAGCAGAATTCCATGGAAATAAGCAGTACCACTCTGAAATAATATCCTGAGGGAGTTTATTATTTTTCTCTGCCATGATTATACAATAGCACATTCCCACCTGCCTGTTGGAAGTACTTTCTCATTCAGAAATGAAATTTTTTGAGAATGTAGAACAGTAACATACCCTACAAAACCCCTATTTATACAGCACTGCTATTGTTATAAGAAATGTTTATACAAATAAGTAACATAGCCCATGGTACAATATATTTCACTTGCCTAATGTACTTTTTTGACATTTCATGAGAAACTGCAAGCCTTAATCGCCAAGCCCGGGTTAAAATGACAGAGCAATGCCCCATCCAAATGAAAGGCTGTCATTGTTCTTGCTGGAAACAGACACACTTATTTCCATGTCTGGCAATAATATTGTTTTAAAGCAAACTGTGAAGAAGTTATCCAAGCCGAGTCAAAAGCTCGAATATGCATTTAAACTTCCTATTAATAGGCTTGGAAGAGCACGTTTATTAAAAAAAAAAATTCTTTATGAGGAACTCTTTTCCCTAAGAAGAATCTACGTGACATGGCTTTATTTACTGTTCAAGCCATAATATACTGTTATAGCCCCACTGATATCACTGATAAAGGCATTATGGGATGCCAGATAGACAAAGAACAGAGTAAGAATGGAGAAAGAAAGGGAAAATAAAGAAGCAACGATGTCATGTCAGTCTGTCTGACACACCGGGATGTCAGCAGCCTCCCTGCCACAAGGAGTGTTTTTATTCTCAGTGCATCATGAAAAAGGACATTACCAGGAAAGGTTTTGAAAGGAGAATATGTGACAATATGAGTCCAGGTGTTTTCCCCAAGCACAGGCACAGGCAAAATGGTGCTACAGAAGAAACAAGGAGAGGCTGAAGGAAATGTGTTAGCAGTGAATAGAAGGAGATAAGCAGGTAACACTTGCATGGAGCCATGAGAAGCCACTACTCCCTTGTGCCCTCTGTGTCCCTCTTGGCTGCTCCGCTCTTGTATTCAGAAGTCCCAAACCTTCCTAAAATTCCCAAATCCCCAAACATCTACACAGCAACAGTACAAACCCAGCAACTACTTTTAAGAATTTCTCAAGGAATCTCAAATCCCCCCTTTACATTCTTCTAGAGCCACCACAAAGGCTGTTGTACCCTAGCGAATTTACATTAAAGCTGAATTTTTTTTATCCCCCAGGAAGGGAGAAAAAGAGCAAACTCTTCCCAGTGTCCACATCAGTTACATACTTCTCCTCTTCTTTCTGCCCTTCCCCTTCCCCCCTGCCTCCAGCGCTGCTGCTCAAAGGAGAAAGTAACAAAGATATTTGAGATTATAAAGGGTTTTGGATGAGTGAACCTGGAGTGAGTAAAGCTCTTAGAAAAGAATTTAAAGGATCGCAGTGGCATGCAGTCATGTTATATAAACATATTCTGAATGGTACCATCATACGCCCAGCCCTGGCGCCACAATTGCATTAAGTGAAATTTTATACAGAAATTGTGAAAGTGCACCGGGGTTGGCTGATTATCTGCTCTTTCTGTTCCCTTTCAGACATGAAGAAAAAAGCCAAGGTGCTGGAGAAGAATGTGGACAGTGCCAAGAAGTTCCTGACCTAATTTAAGCAAAAGGTTTTCTTTCTTTTCTTTGTTTTTTTGTTGTTTTGGGGTTTTTTCCCTTCTCTCTTTTGGTTTCCTCCACAGGGTTCAAAGCTGTCACTTCTTAGAAATAAACATCTGAAATTGGCTGTCACTGGGATTTAAAATTTTCAAACACCTAAGGAAAGAGAGAGTAGAAATTGGAATAAGGTCATGGCGTAAAAGCTACTTCCCGAAGTGTCTAATGAATATTTCCCCTATGTATCTTGACTGTTTTGAAATGTATGTGAAGGGGGGGAAATTTACAATACTATTCAGGAATTGTTTATTCTTGTCAAAATAAGTTAATTAAAATGAGGCTCTATTAAAATGAAAGGTTCTGGCTCATTTGAAATATTAATTTAGGCCTCTATTTCTGCAATCTGCCTGCAAGGGTCTCTGTGCGAGAGCAGGGCTATGTTTGTTAAGCAGTAAAGCACTGTTGCAAGTAAAGCCAACCTTTTCTTTGCTTTTAATGTTGTCTGATCTCTTTCCCTGAGTTAGCCTGGGTCTGTTGACCTTCAGGGCAAGCTGCAAAGCCTCACTTTTACTTGCACCAAGGATGAGTTTATGGCTTGTGTTTGAAGGGGGAGGGAGTTGGAATAAATCTGTTGTGTGGAGTATGGGGTAGATTTGTTTGGAGTTTATCTTTCCTAGTGATGCTCTTACTGAGCCCTGGTACTACCACTCATGTAGGATTTCCCCCCAGCAATCTGTGTTGCCGATGAACACTGCTCTAGCAGTGAGACAAGAGACAACCTCTACCCAGTCACGTAGAAACTGGGCTGAAACATTTCAAATAAAGATTGTTGATACAATTACTAAGACTTCTCCCTCTCTCCCCTCAAAATAATTTGTTTATTTTTCCGACTAAAATTTCCGGTCCCTGAGATATGTACCATTTTGAATTAAACACTTTTTCTCACTTCTAACACACATAAATAAAAGAAAAAACAAAAAAGAAAATATGCCTGCCCTTTCTTTTCTCCATCAGCTCTAAGTATAAATATTAACCCATGCAAGTCTAGATGAAGAATTCAATGGTGTGACAGAACATATCCCAAACAACAGAAGTACTAAAAAATGTTCTGTCACAGTTAATGTCACAACCTTCTGTCTGTTTAAGGGTTCCAGGAAACCTGGGAAACTCCTTCACCCAAATCCCATACAAGGCATTATGGATGAACAGGAGGAACTGGTTCTTCCTATGCAGGAACCTAAAAACTCCACCAGCCATGTGAAATAATGACTGTTTTACTACAAAATGAGCAGATACATGGCATAAAATTGCATGCAAATCCTGTTGTTTTACTGGCTATACTGACACTAAACCAACTAGAAGAGAATCTCTTAATTTCCTCTGGACAACCCTGGGTAATGCTGGTGGTGCCGTGTATTTCAGAAGTCTGAAGGATGCCCCATTGTTTCTATCCTCACCCAACAGTATTTGCTGCACTGCAGATCCCAATAGGAAGTGGAATTCCATTTGCTCTGCTGCAGTCACTGAGACAGAAGAAGCTCAGGTATTAGACTTTTTAACATTTCTATTTGCCTGCTGACCTGAGAAACTCAGATACAGACTTTAAATCAGGCTGTAAGGAGAAGCCTTGGCACAGTAGGGAAGCAGGTTTCCAGAAACAGATACTGGCACACATTAAAAACTGGTATTGCCAAAACATTCATGGAATGAAAATGTTTTATCCAAACAGCCATTGGTTAAACAGGTTAAACCACACCCACAACAACAAGGGGTTCCTTAAACTGTCTTCCTCACTTCTGCCCTGTGTGCCCCATCAGAGCTTGTGTAAGGATGCCACAAAATGTGTCCTTGCTCCACTGACACGTTAAGGGTGGGAATCCTGTGGGATGCCACAGCGCACAAACTGCGCAGGCAGCAAACCAAGGCGCCTTAGCACTGTCTCCCTGCGTTTTACACCTTTGCTACTCAGCTTCTCACTCCTTGCCATCACCATGCTACACTGCCTGCAAGCCAGGGCAGAGGTGCACGTTGAGTTTGTGCTGCAGGGAATGATACTTTCTACAGATCTGCCTCTAACCAGTAGGCACTTTGTCCTGATTCAAGGCATCTTGATGTTTTGTTTGTTTGGTTGGTTGTTTGTTTGTTTGTTTTGCTTTGTTTTGTTTTGGGTTCCCCCCATACACACATATTCAGCGGGAGATTATCACAGAAAGTATGAAGACCATGCTCCTGCTCTTCCAAGAGTGTGCATCCTGAACAGTAGGCTCTTCGCTTCTCTTCTTAGGAGGAGGAGGGCCCCACAGGGAATGGAGCTCTCAGGTTAGAGCCCTTCAAAGAGAAGCAGCCTGTAGGAAAGGTTTCAGTTGACAAATTTCCATATGACGTGTGCAGGGAATCTAGTCTGTCATCACAGTCCAGAGATGTGTTGGGTTTATCTGCTCCCACATTGACATTTGCTGCATTTGAGAAGCCCTGGGATATTGAGACACAAATTAAAGGTCCCAAGCATGCCATATGACCTGCTAAGTATGTCTAAGTCCTTAGACACCAAAATTTTGTTAATTGAATTCCTCCACAGAATCTGTTCAGTTATCTAGTTATCAGTATCTACCACCTCAATATTTAGTTATCTACATCAAAACACATCCACACTGGGGTGTCCACCCCAGACTGAATCCCAAACCTGTATTTCAGTTGAGTTTATTTATGGCTCGAGTCCTAGAAGCCCGTATCAAGAGCACAGTGATACCACTACATTGTTAGGAGGTCACTGCTTAGGCCTGGGGCCATGTAGCATTTTCCTCAGCAATTACCAGGCAGGCTCTGGGACTCAGCACAGACCAGGGCCCAATCCCAGTTATGAATTTAGATGTAATTAGCCTGTTTTGAAGGGTGAGATTTATACAACATGGATGTGAGCCACACCATCTTCATCAGCCTCCGTGCCACAGAAATGCACTGCAGTGTGCTCCCACACGCTGATCTGTGCATGGTGTGGTTGAAGGTCAGCTAAATGGGATTTACTGGGATTACAGCTCTAGATTTAGGTTCCAAAATCCCACTTTATTTATTTTTAACACTTAGACCCTAATTAAAGTTGGAAAAATAAATCAGGCTTTGATAGTTTAAGAATAAAATTAAATGTCTATCAAAAAATATCTGCCTGATTTATTTCAGGGAATATTACTTTAAAATTGCATTATGTCATTTAATATTTCTGTGGAATTCTTCTATTTAGATTCCTGTTAATAAGAGTGCTGGGAGCAATGGAGACCCTGGAGCTGGCAGGATTGCCTGGGTCAGATAAGATATTATTTATATATATATGTTTATGTGCAGATCCGATACCCAAACATCTGGTTGGAAATGAAAATTCCCCCTGTGCTTGCAGACTTGTTCATTCCACTTTCAAGTGAATTTCCAGGGAAAGTTAGGGCTGCATCCTCCTCCTTTTGGCATCCCACATGCCAGAGCTGAGCACAAGACAGGAAAGTGCAAAGTCCCTCTCCTGAGTCTAGCTCAGCTCACCTGCTTGGCCTCCATAAAATATGTATTCCCTTATCTATATTTCCCTTCTGAGAATGTTTATATTTATTTTCCTTACACAAAACATCCCCACTCAGTCCATACTTGCACTCCATCCCCACTGGTGTGGATCTTTCGTTCTATTACAGTACAGGCATTTGGCAAAACAAGATAACAGCAGAGAGCTTTGTTACGACCCAAAGGCTAAAACTGAAAAACCTGTAAGTGGTAGTGTTTTTCTGATGGAAAGTGAGGCACCAGCTGCTTCTCAGGGCTAAAACCTTTCCCTGAACCAGTACCTCTGTGCTTGTGTAATGTGGTTCCTCTCCTTATATCTCTTTTAATTTTCATCAAGATTGTTTTCTTAGAGTTGTCTCACATAGCGAAGAGGAAGCAAAGCATGAATAGACTATTGACGGTCTAGCTTCATATATAATGTATATGGCACTCTTATCTGTGGAAAATATTATCTTTATAGCAGAATATATTTAAGAGGTCAGAGTACTCGGTTTGTTTTGGCAGGAGAGAGGCAACATCTAGCAGTGCCATAAGTCAAGGTGCTTGAGTTTTGTTTTCCCATTTTCCTGTGTTACCTTAAGAAGTCACAGGGCTCTTCTCTACTTATGTATGTTAAATATCTGTCTCCAGAGCTGCAGCAGCATGTTATGCACTCCCTCAGAGCAGCCTGTTTTACTCCACACAAGCCCATGTGGATGCCTCTCCTCTGGTTTCAGAGGAGGAAAGAGAGAAAGAGCATTTACCACCTTCACAGGGCAGCCATTTTATCTCAAGCTCGTAGCTGCTTCTTCCAGGTTTCCCACCACCGCTTTAATCTCTTACAGGTGCCTTTACAATCTCTGCCCTAGATTTGGGCTTCATTCAGAAGTGAAAGAACAGCGAAGAATGTGCTGTTCTCAGCTTGTACCAGGGTTGTTCCTTCTGCCAACAAGAAGAGGTCAGGCAGTCCCACAGCACAAGTTTACGGGGGAGACATTGGGATAATCCCTCCATTCCCAGACTTGCCTGCCTCCCAGTACACAGCCATGCTCCTTTGCTTAAATTCTGTCAAATCCTTTGAAATCAGCAGATGAAAGATAAGGCGACTGCGCTGTTCTGGGTCTGTGTTACTACAAAGGAGTAGGATTCTCTTCACAGAAGCTGGGTAGATTTGTTCCTTCCCCCCCACCCCCACTTAATCGTAATTTCTGAAATCCATGGCATAGGAACTGCTTTGGTGGTGTGCTGAGAGATGCTGAGCCAAGCATCTTGAGAGAAGTTATCCTATCCATATAAATGCACGCAAAGAGAGGCAGGTAGAGACGAGAAAAACCTACTCCTTCCTGCTTCACGAGCATTGTCGTGAGAGTAACAAGTGAGACAGAAAGGAAGAGAAACTTTCAGAGGTCCAGCTAAGACTGGAGTCCAACCATGACAAGTAGAAGCAGTTCCGGAATGAAAATGCAATCCCTAACCAGGCTCACAGCCTAAACCAAGAGCACCATCGAGCAGGAAGGGTACCAAGGCAGAGATTTGCAGATTACACACTCCGTGATCTGGTGGAGGGTATGTCAGTCATTCCAAAATTGAGTATGAGTAACCTGAACCTCTGTTTGAACACAGGACCGTGGCTGCTCTTAGTACTGACAGAAAAACTCAGTTTGGCTAAATGAGGAAAATTATCCCTCTTCATCTCTCTTATATGTTGAAACACAGTCCTTCAGACCAAACCAGTATGGTTATTGACACTAAGCTGTTTAGATTCCCAGAAGACACAAATTTTCAGTACAGAGTACTGGCATAGCTACACACAGATGAAGGATAAATTTGCCATAACTACTCACCTGATATGCAGGATATGCAATTTAGCAGATTTGTGTACATCTTCAGCACCTTGATGATCTTCGGCGGGGTGCTCACTTTGAAATGCTGGAGCAGTGGTGCATGTCTCCTGCACTGTATCCTGCACAACAGGAACTTTGGTGCTGGCAAAGGAAGGAGAGGGAAAGCACATGGCAGGAGCTGCTCGGGCGCCCCTCCCAAGAAAGAGATTCACAAACCCATTTTGCACAACGTGGTGTATTCCGAGGACAAAAGCAAAACAGCTCTTCAGAAATTTCTTCATGAGCTGGAGATAAAAGTAATCCCTGCTAGGGATGGTTTAGCAGTATGCAGTTATGGGGGAGGAATTTCAGAGGAAGGGAAATACCCCTCCACCCCATCCTGAGTTTTCAAAAATACTTTGTAGTTCTGCCCACTTTTGAAGTCGCTTAAAAGAAATGAAAGTATTTGGAATGTTTTTACACAAGAAATACTTCCTTTTGTATAATTAAAATTATTGTGGTTGGCTCCTAGAGTGAGAGGCTCATAAATTTGTTTCCAGTAGCAATCAGTATAGTTAATACCCATCCTATCAAACTGAGTTAACTTGTGTTCATTTTGGGGCTCATCCAGAGCTTATTTATGTCAGAGGAAAGACACTATTGACTTAAACAGGCTTTGGTGTAGACCCTACAAGGTGAAAAGAACAGGTAATCTGGTTATTTCTGCCACAAAGAAAAGGGACATCCAGTGAAAATAAATAGGTGAAAGTGAAAATAAAATTATAATCAATTAAAAAAATATTAAAAACCGGGCAAAAGAATCCCATGAACAGGGTGTTTTGTGCAACCTAGAGTTGTTATAGGGAGAGACAGAGAACCTCATGGTGCAGGAGGTGACCACAAAAACTCTCAGAAATCAGGAGGAGACAAAAGGAGATTGAGAAAATTTGCCTGATTTGCCTTTCACATCGGAAAGCATAGAAGTAAAACCTGACCAGTTTTAATAACCTTAGGCTTTATGTGTTCTGACCAAACCTGTGATATCAGGTTTTGAAGATGTCCAGTTAAAAGAGAGATCACAAAAATTACATGAGACAAAGATCTTGAAGGACACACCAAATTAGGGAAGGTTTATAAAGAATCCAGTGGTGTTTCTGGCCATGCTGGATGAATTATCAAAAGCTATGAGGATCTCTGAAATAAGTTTAGCACCCAGCAGGTTTCCCATGGGAACAGGCATCTGCAATGCAAATTCCATGCCCAAGCCCTGCAGCATGATTGCCAGATCCAAGCATCAGAGTGATGAATAAATCCCCTTTTCACTCCCCTTAAAAATAATTAAAATATGAGGAATAAAGAATTTGATGTCTTTTTTTATTGGCCTGATGGTTTAAGGAATTTGAGTACTGCTGGCACTCCAAAAACTCCTCTTTCCAACTATAAGTATGAGAAATTGCTTTATTGTCCAAAGCAAGGATGGGGTATTCATGTCCCCACAGGTCTTCACTCAGGCTCCCATTTCGCTTGTCTCCTTTCTGTTTCCATATTCTTTCTTTGATTTCTTTCTTCCAGACCATATTTCCCAAAAGATCCTGGAGGTGAACTTTTTCCCTACAGTAAAACCATTAGTAAAATATCTGTTGAATCCAGGAAGGCCAAGACTGTGTCAGTGACAACTGGCTTCACTTCTTTGTAATTCTCTTTAATTGTAGATAAATAATTCTGTAAGTGAAGTTCTCTGTTCCGAAAATTTCCCCAGCGTTAACAGACATGGGTCTCCTGTGGTCAGGATGCCACAGCTCCCCTGTGCAACTCCCCCACCCAAAGTCAGACAGTATTATTGGTTGATGTCCCTATAATGTCATTCATATCCCAGTTATAGCTGTAGTGACACTGTTTAATATTGTGCACATGGCCTTGGATATTAATTCTGACATGTCACCCTGCGTTTGATTTGTTGTGTTCTTTTCATAAGGCCAAGATCATGCTTTACATATTGGCTTTGTGTTCTGCAGATTTTAAATAGATGCAGAGAACTGTGCCATTCAAATATGAGTTTTAGTAACCCAAAAGATCAGCTTAAATCTCCAAGGACAAAGAGCTGACATAAAAGTCTAGTCTTCCAAAATCCTTCACAAATCTATAAAATTCCTGTTAGGCAACCTGATAAGTCACTTGACATTTCCATACTTTGATATCTCCAATTCTAAAGTGAGGTAACACTCTTATCTTTTTGAAAGTAACATGAGACTAATTTTTCTATTGACAGATTATTCTGGGGACTTCTGCCAAAGCAAAGCTTTACTAAAACCTTCCAATGAACATACATCTAGAGGAAAAAACAACGCAGAGATATGAAAATAAGAGAAGACCAAAAAGGGTCTAACCTCAGTCGATGATCGTCATTGTACATTTATGCAATTTCCTTGTTGTAAGATAAAATCCTGAATTTGTGTTTACTGATCTCGGTCAAAGGACAAGAGTGTTGAAAGGGATGTTACAGGTTTTGCTTCTGTGTGCTTTTTTAAGGCAATAGTTCCTGAGTTCTACATGTACACAGCAATGCAACACCCTTTTCTATTACCAGTTTAAAGGATGATGTGTGATTTGTTATAGCTGAAGCAGGTAAATTACAACTACTTGAGAAAACAAATAGAAAGCTGTTTTAGTTATCACATAAAGGTTAAGAAAATTAAAATATGATTTGGCTATATGGCTGTATAGATGCAAATGGACTAGTCATATTTACACATATTACTCTGAAGGAAGTTTTCCTGTTCATTTACATAGGGGAGAAATCCTTTCATTCCTGCATTCAAAAGGGAGGCAAGAGGCCCCATCTACAAGCAAAATTACAGGAAACAAAAAGAGAAGTGAGTGCATGTTCAAGTACTTGGAGAAAAGTATTGGATTTGTTCCAAAAACTCAGCACTTTTACTGGAGCTGATATGCCTCCCTAAAACTGTGTAAATTATTCCCTTGATCAGAAAAAGGGCCTGGCGCTGCAAAAACTCTCTCAGGGTTGTTGAAATACGAGCCTTTGAGTCAAAAAAGTATTCTGTACAGCCAGGAGCAAATATATCCCAGGTAGAGAGATGTCAAAGAGCTTGTGCAGTGGTTTCCATAGAAGAAAAGTTTAGCTTGGAGGAAATATGCTTTTTCAATTAAAAAGTTTTCACACACACACAGAAAATAAAAAAATAATAAAACCAAAACACAAAACAAACAAACCCACAACCCCCCCCCCCATTGTTTTTTAACTGGTAAAATGGAAGAGGAATTTAAAAACCCCATTCTTGTTCTAAGATAATGATAAATATTTAATTTTGACTGCTGATATTAACCCTAGATCTTACCAGCCAATATCACCAGAAAGGAATATCTTCCTGATTTTACCAAGTAGTCTAGAAGGAAGCTGGATTTATGATTAGAAGGTGCTCTGACAATAAAAATGTGTGATATATTTCATGTATTTGCCTTAAAATTAATTTCTGTGTAGTAATAAGACACTAATTATATTATTACCACTTCAAAGTTAATTTGCAAAAATTAACTTCTATTGTTTTCCCAGAAAGGTTTTGACATAATAAAAATGTAGCAAGCCAATTGATCTTATTAACCAAAAGACTGAATAATATTTTTCAGCATGTGCTCAGGCTGTTCTGGCAAATGATCCTCACTCGGACTGACATTTCATTGTCTTAGTTCTCAGATAAGTTGTATCTTTTCCATCTTTGTTTGTATTTACATAAACGATCAACTTGAGTTCTCCTATCTTCAACTGGAAAAAGTTAGTTAGTTAAGAATGTCAAAGTCTAAAGCCAGTTCCTCCATCTGAGCTAGTCTGAACGAGGTGTCTCAAATAGATGGGATGAATCATGCCAAAAATAATTGTGTTCTCCCTAGACTGCAAAGGGAATTGAGAAGTTAGCTCGGCTGCAGCTTTTACACTGAGATGATTTAAATCCTCTGGTCCACCAGTGAAAAGAAGTGGGACATCAGCAGGACCATTTATCTTGTCCTAAAACAGGCAGCACCAATTTTCTTCTGAAGCTGCAGACCTACCTCTCTTCATAAACTATAAAGTGAGCTTTGATGCCTTACCTTTAGGCAACTAAAGTGAGAGAATATAAACCCCAACTACGATATATAAAGCAAGAGGTCTGTGACCCCAAGGTGGACTTTTCTACATTCACAGCAATGCAAATAATGAAAGCAATATAAACTCACTAACCCAAGCTATTAAAACTTTCAGGCCAAATATGTCCTTCCAGCTTCTGTTGATATAAATGTGTTTCTACACCAGACCAAAAGATAAAATTTTTGACTGTATTTGCCGACCAGCATCCAGACAAGCCAGAGACCAATCAGTTCAAATTGCATCCTGTAATCACTATTTGTGAATTTGCTGTTCTGGACATACAAGTTTGTATTTCTCTAATAGAACTGCATCAGAGATAGCAGCAAATATAATATTAAAGAAACCTAACCCAAAGCTTATTCTAAGGTTACTCAAAGACACTTATTTCTTATCAACTAAATCACTCAAAACCAAGATTATCACCAGTTATAGCAACATTAACATCCGCATCTACCTCAACTCATATCACAACCCAAATATGAGAACACCCAAAAAAACTCAGCTCCAGAGCCAACTCCCTCCCAGTGCCAGTGCACAGCTGACCACAAAAGTCATCAAAATTACATCCTTGTTTCCTCTCTGGGAGTGTTCTTTAACTTAACCCTTTTATTTGCAGAAATAGGGAAAAACACGTATGCCTGAGCAAACAGAGGAAAGATGAAAACCCACATTACCATCCTCTCTGCTCAGTGGGTTGCATGAGAAAATAGGAAAAGTTGCTTTTTTTCAGGGTTCAGGTGCCTACAGATGGCAATGTGGCCCCTTTAACCCTCCCTGCAGCCCAGCTCAAGTGCACGAAGGGTTATGGGTGGGAGAGGCACCCTGACACTGCAAAGATGTGATTTGAAACACGCAAAGCAAAAGGCATCTCAGAAACACCCCTGGGAAAAGTCTTGCTTGACTGACAATGGGAGGAGTCTCAGAAGGGCAGATTCCCTAAAGTATATTGATAATAAAAAAAATACATTTGATTATAAAGCTTGCTACTCCAATAAATCACCTTCTCTTGCTCCTCCCTTGGACATTTCTGTTTGTAGGTACATTCACACGTTCATGAAAGGAATCCAAACCTTTCAGTATCCTCAGCAAAGAAAGAAAAATTTCCACTCCTTTTGTTAAGTTTAGCAACCAAGCTACTGAAAAAAAATCAGATTTATCACCACCCTTAGACGAAGCATCGAAAAATCTTCTGAAAGAACTTTAACGTTTCAAAAGCTAGTCAGAGTTTTAAGAAGGCAGTTTTATAGCATTTCCACAAGCCGAATCATTATCAAAAATATTTTGAAAGATCTAGATGCACAAAAGTGCTGAGGCACTGGCTGTGCAGCGTTTCATACTGCAACTGCTAGGGTGAGACACGAACCTTTTGCTTATGTTTATGAAGAGATACCCTCATGTTTTAAAGATTACCAACTTGGACACAAAAAGGAATGTGAGAAAAAGAACTGAAAAAAGAACAGGAAGGAAACCCCTCGTTTGCCTCCCACAGAGCAGGCTCTTGTCAGACCACTTATCCTGGACATAGGAGACCAGATTCACTGTTCCTACCTGTGTATCCATGCACACATCATGGAAGAAAGGACTTTATTTGGAAGCCTAAAGGCTAATTGCTGGTGGACCGAGTGAT
>WEIT01028724.1:3521-89892 GCA_013389985.1 Dryoscopus gambensis
AACAAACTCTGTGCCTCTGTTCAGGAGATATTCTTAGGATATTTGGGAGCTGTTTTATCTTACATTCAGCTAATACGTTTTTGGGGCAAAGTACCAGCTGGACTATGATTATCCCTTAACAGACAGGAACTGCAAATTTAAGGTATTTTTAAAAAGATTTTACTTTCCTTGAAAAGGAATTTTGGTTTCTGTATTCTGATTCTCTTCTTTCCATCCTCCATACCACCAAATACATCAGTACCAGTCTAGAAACCAGTGAAATTCTTCAATATGGTATCCTCTGTTTTGAGGAGAAAACACATGAATGTTGCTTTTGCTCTGGAGCTACTGTTAAGACCCACCACAGAGACGGGGTAACTGAGGTTCTTTTTAATATATCCCTTGGGGCGGATTAGAGTGAAACAAATGACAAGTATGTGTACGTATATATATGTGTGTGTGTGTGTGTAGGTATGTATATTTTAGAACAATTTGGTTGCAATGGAAAGGAGGAATGTAGCCATTTTGGTTTTTATCTATAGTAATATGACATTATAAAAGTATGAAAATATCCCTTAAGAAATAATTTAAGGAAGAGAAAGAAAGGAAAAGAGTAGCTAGCGGAGAGGAAAGGTATAACCACCCATGGATCCAGTGATGAGACTCGACTGTTGCACTGCAGATGTCCATTGGTTGAAGTGATGGTCACAGTCTTGATCCATCAGGCGTGGGGGAAGCCATGAAACAAACACTTAAAGGATTAATACACGCTCAGGTTCAGGTGGGAATGCCCAGATGCCTCCCCTGCTGGGGGAAGTTTTAACACTTTGGATCCTGTGTGGTCCTCAGCACGTGGTCACAGCTCTAAACTCGACGCAGTTCAAAAAGTGTTTGGGCAATGCTCTCAGGCACATGGTGTGATCCTTGAGGATGGTGCTTTGCAGGGCTAAGAGGTGGTCTTGATGATCCTTTGGGTCCCTTCCAACTCAGCATATTCTGTGATTCTGTAATTTGAAATATGACATAGGTGTAGTTGTATAGATACTTTTGGTGATAGCTATCTGATAGAAGCTCTTTTGGAGATTAGATTGAGTACTGCAAATCATAAACTCCAGATTTTGTAAGGATTTCCAAAGCCAGTCACTGCTGGGCAGAAGAGTTCTAAAGCTCCAGGAAGCTGTGGAAAATAGCTTCTCAATAAGGCACTCTGGAAGAAGTCAGCAAAGCTTTTGCAGAATAAACCTTGACTTTTAAAAGCTATTGAACATAATTAAGGGAACAAAAAGGGTTGCAAAGTAGTCAAAATTCACATACAGAATTCTGTCAGATTTGTAAAACCTGGAAAAGCCTTGAGTAAGGTGGATTCAGAGGACAAAAACTCTGAAACTGAATTATCTAAAGAATTCCTTATACAAACATAATGGCTTCATATGAGTCTGTTCCACTGAAATATGAAAGATTACTCACTCTTTCAAGGTATTAGTGTACAGATGATTTATGTGTTGCCTAGGTATATTTTCAAAGATATTCCACAGCCAGTGTCTTAAAATAGCTACCACTGATACCATGGCAACACAGGAAAACACTTCCAAGCAACAGATCAAAAAGCTTAATTTCCTTCCCAAGGCATCTTTAGATATTGCTGCATAGAGAACGTTTCCATGAATTTGTGACACAGCTAACTAGTCACTAAACCCCAAATGTTTTCTATAAAAATTGATTCTGAAAAAAATATGAAACTTGAAAAAATATTAACAAGGTAGGTTTTACAGATGTTAAATGAAAGTATTACCTATTGAAGTTATTGTGGCATTTTTCATTAATAATTGTGGCAAGAATATATTAAAACCTGAAACCATCTTACATTTGTATTTTTTTCAGTGTGTACAGAGTACGAGGCTAGAATTGAGAATGCCGAAGTTTTAATGTGCAGTAATTAAAACACAGTCTAGGTTTGGGTTTTGGAAGTTATTTTGGTGACAACTGATTCTGTTTCCTGGCATTAGAGAACATTTTTCTTCCCGACTGCCCCCTGCTTCCCCCAGAAAAATCCTGCTTAGTCAGGGGCCTTTTTTTGAAAAATACAAATTTAAGGAACAATGAATTATATGGCCAAGGAAGATTTAGTCTTTCCCATGAAGGAAAAAGGCAGTTTAATAGTTTATCTATTTTGTTTGGAATGACAGAAGTAGACTGAAAATCTACAATGTTGTGCAAGATAGAGGCTATGGAGGACCTGAGAAAGGTTATTTGTGTTATAGTATTACTTGGATGAAGTTCACAATATATACAAAGAGACAAAGTAGGATGCATGGAAAAACTATTGAGGAGGGTAATGAAGAATAATTTCCACTGAAAAATCTCAGAAGAAAAAATGCCATTTCGATCAATTGAATTACATCATCAGCCAAAAGCAGCTATTAGGTTTAGGGTTGGGATTCAGAGAGCCACAAAGCCTACAGCTCCAGGGACACCAGGGCTGGAAGAGGCACACCAAGGGGAACACGACCCTGCACCAACATTGCTGCCTCCACACTTTTCTGATCTGGGCCATCCCATGGAACTCAAGTCAGGCTTATTTTTCCCAGTAACAGTAAAGCCTGTTGGTCCTGTTGTTTTATAAAGACCATATTTTATTGTAAAACTTTGTGAAGTAAAATTTGAATATTAGCACACTAAAAATTGTTACTATTATTCTTAGGGATGAAAATCTATAGGTGGCCAAGTATTAAAGGTATTGGAGAAGCTTGTCCCATTCTCTTGAACTTCCTTGTCATCATTTGTGCACATACAGAATTAGCAGCTGTGGAAAGGATTTTACCTTTATCTTACTTGTACTGCTTTATAGCTTTTCTGTAAATACTGTAACAGTTAAAAAAATGCTGATGTTTTGTTGCAATATTTGCAGCATTTTATTTACTGCATGATTCAGTCTTTTTTAGGAGTTAGCTTAGAGGTAAAGTCCTTGCTATTTAACTAATCTCTTCTGATATTAAACACCAGTATAGCTTCAGTTCAGCTCATCAAATGCTTACCTAAAATTCCCCATTTTGTTAACTGTTCATAGAAGGAATTCTGTCTGGTTGTGTACTCTATACTGAATTATAACATGATTGCTTCGTGCACTGTTGAACACTTAAGCTGTTTACTGTGAAATGTGCCATGGAATACCTGTATTTAAAATGTTTCTTGAAATTTTTTGAGATTTATACAGTTTAGGTCAGCTATTGTATTGTTAGATAGAAGCACAATAAGGTATTTAGTGAGCTATATAATATTAAATATATTTGAAAATAGTTGCAGGCATTAAAAAATTTTCTAGTTTTTTAAAATGTAGCTTATAAATATATGAACTTTATAGCAATATAGTAATCCTAAAATTTTTATAAGTGTGCTTGAGAGCAGACTGGATGTGAAAAAATAAATAGAACTTAAAGCAATACTGTAGATGTGTAATCAACTTTTGATATACAGAAAAAAATTCTTTCTAACTTAAAACATTAGTTTCCCTCTCTTTTTCTCCTGCTTTACAGTTTCAGTAATTTAAATGAAGATGGTGCTTTGCCTGATAATCTTTTTCAAAAGTGTCATAAATTCCTCAGAATTATGCATGAGTACAGTGCACTGATACTANAACCCGGTGGTGGGGGGGGGGAGGTTGTTTTCTAAGGGACTCTCTTTGGAGACTTACCCTTAATTTGTCCTAAACAAGGACAGATACTAAGATTGTAGCTGACAGGATAATAACTTTAACTTGAATGAATGATTAGTTTGCCTAGAGGACAGGGTATAAATTAGAAGGTGTTTGCTTGAAGAGATCAAGAATTTCATCTTTCTAACTCAGTTTGCCGATTTTTATTTTGAAATATTTTAGCATACATATTAGAAAGACATAATAATGAGAATCATACAATAGGAACCATGTTAGTCACTGTTTTCTTTGCAAAATAAGTATCTTTAATAAGTTCTTATTGCCATCCCTGCAGTAGAAATACCCATGTATTCCATGTATTCCATAATTAGACTTGAAGTTAATTAATATTTTAGAGCTTGTCATGAGGCACTTAGAAATTCTCAATACATTTCTAGTGCTGAAACCAATTGCAATCTGTTTTGTCAAGTTTCATCTTTATTTCTAAAGAATTTTCTTTCTCCTTATGCTAATAATCCGTAATTAAAATCCTATTCTTAAATCACGGTCCTCAAACCAGGATTCAGCCGCTAAGAGCCTCTGGCATTCCTCAGGGCTAAAAGGAGAGCAAAGTGTGAGGTTGCCTGCAGAGGATTTGTGCTTGCTTGCTGTTATTCTCTTCCTCTGGGACCGGGCACTGCTGCCAGAAAGCCAGAGGCTGCCACGGCCGGGGAGAGGCTTCTTTAGATTAACTTTTATGGAATGAATTTTACTTACATGTATGTATCAGACTGTTGGTAAATTTTCTGCTGTCCCCTCTTTTTAACCCCATTACATGATTTATTCTGAAATAAGCCCCAGTCACCTTCCTGTGCTAAAAAGCCAGGATCTCAGCCAGTTTATGTTGGTTTGTTTTTTTTTTAAGAAAGTAGTAATTCTTATTCACCATTCTAAAAAATCAGCTGACAAATGTGCTAATGAAAACTCTAGAGTTTGTGTACATTTAGAACTGAATATTAAGAACATCCATAAAGTAATCTCTGTGCTTCAGTTTTCCTACATTTGCATTTGTGTTAAACATGAAGAATTGTGTTGTTATTTAAAATATAAATGATACTGAAACTGAGCACAGATTGTGATGCAAATGCTTCTTGGTGTTTTGAAGAAACAGCAAGAGCCTTTGCAGCTGCTCTTTTCTGGAAAACAAACATTCTGCCTCACAGCAGAATGGTCTTTCAGAACTGGAACAAACAAATACACATTGTTCTGTGTGATGTTTAAAAGATGTTTTTGATAGAATAAGAAGACAATGAGTAGTGGTACTGAAGTCCTGCTGCATGGAATGACTGCCTGGCCTACATCTTGTGATTTATGGCATGGACATGGGTTGCCATGAGTATTGGCAAACTTTTCTCTTCTCCTTTCGACTGTTTTTTCAGTGGATTTATGTAAAGGACACTCACTTAAAATTGTTTTGGAAAATGTGAAATTAGCAGAAATTCAGCATAAACCAAAAATATCTGTTACAGGGTAAACACATTTTTTGTAGCACCACCACAAGTTTTGGCACTGGATGAGAACAGTTAAGTGTTTGTGCTGCATTACCTACTGTTCATCTTGCTCAATCCATTGTGTATTCTGTAATAGGAAAAGCTGTGCCTTTTTTTTCCCCCTCCATATTGCAGAATGCCACGACCAAGTGTGGGGATTTCCCATGTGTCAGTACTTGAAGGACAAAGGCTGGTGCTGCGGTCGCAATGCCAGGATGTCAGCATGCTTGGTATGATTCCCCTTCCTTTCTTTTTCCTGCTGAGAGCTTTGTCCAGATGTTACAGGATTCATTGTTTTTGGCTTCTAATCCTGAAGCCATGACTTTAATCCAAGAATCTACAGAATAACATCATTAATGTTGTAAGCATGATGAATTATATCTAAAAAAAATAGTATTGACCTTACAGCTTTATATATTTTATACTTGCTGAAGGCATGAAATAATAAGTATTGACAGAAATGTATTTTAAGAGTAGACATGAAGGCCAAAAACTTTGCTGAAACCTAAACAAGGTAACCCCTCAGGATAATAGTTCTTGGCCAAGGATTTAGGGGGAAACAAGGTAATTGTAGAAGGATTGCAATCAGTAACTCCCCCAATGCCTTCATGATTCATAATATTGAATGTTCTGGCTGTTTAAAACCTGAACAACCTTGCTATTCCAAAAACATGGAGAGCTCTAAAATCCATGTGGTTTAAGAGTCTGGAAACTTTTTTTTAACATTGCACCGGGAGTTGAAATAGCTTTAAAGACTTAGCCTCATCAAGATAGGATGATGAGCTGTTGTCTAATTTGAAAAAAACAGATAGGTACTGAAACTTTTGACCACTCTTGCAGTTAGAAGAGCAGTATTCCTTCCCTCTATTAATTTTTAATTTATGGTATCCAGATAAATCACATCAGGCTCTGTCTAGGCTCTGCTGCTAGCTTTGTACTTCTCTTACAGAGAAGAGTGTAGACTAAAGACTCAGTGTAGACTAATGTATTGAGGTTATGTAAACTTGAACTACCATGATAATTAAATGCTATCAGGAGAAAATATAGGAGGACAGTTGTTTAGTATCCATAAGGCTTAAATGTGTTACCCTTAGCAAAGTAAAAGAAAAGAATTGTTCATTTTAGAGACGTAGCTGTAAAACTTAGCACAGGAAAAGTGCTTTCTAAAGGGGTTTGCCTTTTCTCTTTTTCTTGTCAGTGTTATACAATACCAGTCCTTCCTCAGCTGACACATTAGCCATTTCCTCTCCTATTCCATTTCTTTTGGAAAGAAAAAGGTTGGGCTGTTTTTCAACAATGGTAGGAAGATAAATTTTGTAAGCAAATGACCCCCAAGAGAGTACTCATTGTGCTATATATATCTATTTTAGATTTCTCAGAAATCACAGAAATTTGGCGATTAAAAACTTTTTGTTTGAATATTCACAAAAGGCAAAGAGTTATCATGTGTAACTAGATACTTTTACTTAGGTTAGGTTTGTAATTCTCCATATGCATTTTTCCTGACTGGGATTTTCCTTGCCGTGTAGGAGGTACAAGGGAGCCAGCACACAGCCACTAAGCACCCACATTTTTGGGGCTAACGGCTAGTTAGCAGAAAGTCTGCTGAGCGGTGACACTCAGAATTCAAAGTGGTTGAAGTGCCAAGTGCTAGAGGTGTTGGGCAAGAGTTCCAGTTTCAGACCCTTACAGTACATGCTGGAACCCATATCCATCTCCTCGGCAGCAGCAGATAGATGGTGCTGTGAGAGCTTACACAGCTAAAGGCAAACCTGATAGCTGGCCAAGGCCATGAACGGAGGAACTGCAACTACGTGGACTGTGTTTGAGGAGCAGTCTGAAATACAAGATTAGTTCTATAACAAGGAGAAGGAGGAGTGGGTGATTGTGTAACAAGCAGTCTTATTTACTGTAGTGAAGTTTGGGGACTAAAGGTGACAATGATCCATAAGTGGTGAGGCATTTTTGGTTTGCTACCTAATTTGATAATCAGATACTGAGGTTTTGTCTTCGTTTCTACTATGATCTTTAAAACTCTGTTGAAATTTTTATAGGCACACTATCTTTTCAGCTGTGAAAGAATATTCCATGCTTCTGGTTATTTGTCCTTCTTTGTCACTATCGATCATAAAAATCAAGTAATCTACATCAGCACTTACAATACGAAGAATCTAGTGAAAAATAATGCACAGTATTTTAAACTGCAGTCTCTCTGAAGTTACTTTATTTGACTCTATATTAGCATTTCAATTTATCTGAGTACTAGTGATTGAAACTAGTATTGTCCATTGAACTAGTATTTACTTTTAAATAATTAAATATGCTAAGTGAATTATTTGTATTTCAGTAGGACTAGATTCAAGAAAAATGCATTTGTTTTAGCCCTTTCACAGAAAGTAATCCTCTGAAATTCTTATACAATACAAAGAAAAACAAGCAAATTTTCCATATGTATCTGTTTCCACACAGTTGGATGTCATTGCTTCTCCTGTAAATAAACCAAAATAACAGGAGTAGCTGCTTATGAGTGCCTAAAGGTATTAACACTTTAAAGTGTGCAAGCTCATGTTATGTCACACCATTAATCTTTTAAAATGTCATCTCCTCTGACTTTTATACAGTGTGTTTATAAAATGTTATGATAAAGAATAAACATATCAGCAATTTAATTCCTTGACTCTTAAAGGCTTTGGAGCGAGTTGCAGTTGGCCAAATGGTAAGTAATATTGTTTATTTTAGCCATTCTAAGATAAAATGTGTTTTTCCCCTTGGATGTTCTTAATCCATGGCCTTCTATTGAACTTCTCCATATCTGGAATCTGAAATACTGGCCTACACTATGTCAAATCCTGATAGATAGCATGTGTCATCATGAAATCACATTTTTATTGCTGTGGTTGTACTTAGTGAATCTGTTTTCTTTTCACAATTAAGAGCCTGAGGAAAAAAAAGCACATCTTAAAATTTAAGTCATTAAACTACCCCTCCTAACTTCCTTTGCTATCTTTCAGCTAATACATAAATTCAGTGCAAATGTCCTTCTGATATCCCTGGTTTGGCTCACTCTATCCCAGTGTTTTATCAACTAATGTAAAAATAAGCATTGTTATGATGAAAGCTTGAACCTGTTGGAAACACTATCATTCTCGTTTTTAATCCCTGTATATTTTTTCCCTGTGAATATTTTGAATTATTGTTGTGCAAGTTATCCTTAAGGCATGATGGGCACCAACTGTGCAAGTATTTAAAAGGCAAAGCTGAGAGGCTTCTTTCCATATTCAGTAAGCCCACTGACCCCCAGTCTTTTTCTGTGAATTTTTAATTGGCAATCATTAACTATTTTTATGGAAATAGATTTTCCATAGACAAATACGTGAAATTTTCAGTATTTTTTTTTAGCACAGTACATTCTGCATGGTTCAGCCTAGAGTCTAAACACAGATGATTCAGCTAGGGAATTACTCTATTTGTCTTCAAAACAACTTAGATAATTGTTATTTATTTTGCATATTAGAATTCGGATCATGAGCAGTGTGTTTTCCTCTGTTCTTTTTCCCTCCATCAACCTTTGATCTCCAGAGTCTGGGTTTCTTTTTCCTTCCTTGCATTTATGGTTATGTTAGAATCTTAACTCAAAAACATGATTTTAACTGGATGCAAGAACATTAATAAATTGTCCTCTTAAATCTGGTATGACTGATCATAAAGCATAGAACTCAATAAATACTGAAGGAAGCCAATACTGGTTTTGTTACTCTGATCTTAATTTCAGTGCCAATTTTAAATCCTTGCTGTTGTAAAATTTTTTGCAGCTGCCTACTGAATCATTGTTCTATCGAGCTGTTCTCCAGGTTATTATAGAAGAAATTTATGGTATCAGCAAAAGGTAGGAAGCTCTGAACTCACAGAATACCAACCAAAGATTGATCTCATTCTCTTCCACTTCTGTGTTGTAGAGAAAGCACATTTTGGAAAGCAGAAGGATGTAGGAATCACTCTCATCTGCTTGTATATACACATCAGTATTAAAATGCAAGATAGATTTTCTCATCCTAAATCCACATCACAAATGTATTGCCCTTCCTCTTCCTGTGGCTGAAATAGCCCCTCTTTGGTACTGGATCCATGGGTAAGGCCCATCTTCGCCTGAGGACACTCAGCAAATGCACTGAAAGGTTAATGCAGTCCTGGGCTACCCTGTCCTGCAGAGGTCCTTTGAGCTTTGATTCTGCTGAAGGCAAAAGACATTTCCATTTGTCCTGAGAAAAACTGCTGACAGCTTGATGGCCATCACGGCTGTGAAGAGCTGCTCTTTGCCTGTGTACTCGCTGCCTGTGCCTACACTGGCACGTGCTGCTTTCTTGTAGGAATGGGATTTGGAGAGCTGCTGCTGAGGACCTGACACCTGCATTATACTCTTTTGTGGTTGCAGTTGGATTACATTTTATCTTATTCTGTGGCATGTATGCCTGTTAGCACTTGGAGCACATACCAAAGCACACCTTCCAGTTTAATTTAGTTTGAAAATAGCCCATTTTCTGAGCTCTGATACTATTCCACAATGTGAGCCAAGGCATGAGAGGTGGGGACAACCAGGAAATTCACTTCAGAAGTATACTCCTGATGTAAAATAAGTGTTAATGCAGATACCCTCAAAACTTTTGCTAGATGTAGAGTCAGCTTACCCTTCAGAAGGTCAAAATCCTGAAAGAAGAAATGCTTCTTTATTTTATAATTGGATAAAATATCACACAAAAAGTCATGGCTGCTAAACTGTAAACAAAAGAAAAAATGTGCGTAGACTTCATTTTTTGAAGGAAGTATAATTTGCAGGAAATAATTAAGATTGTTCCTTGAAACGAATGCAATGGCTACATTGGAAAGACCTCTCTCACACCCTTTTTTTATTTCTGAGCATGATGTTAAATGCCCATCTTCCTAGAAATGATCTAACAGCATAATGATTAACTGATTTTCAGACTGCATCAGCCTAAATGTTTAGGTGCATCTTAAAATTAAATATGACAACAGAAATTCTTCTCAGTGAGTGAGGGATCTTGACAGCTAAACAGTATTAGAACTGGCACTGAGTGGAATCTTTTTGTTGGCCTCAGATGTTAGTTCTGAGTTTTAGGTAAGGAGATAGGTTTTTACTAAGAATAAAGAGGGGAAGAAGTATTAAACTAAGATAACTTTTATGCAGATTTTCACTGAGAGAGTTGGTGGAAAGTGTATTTCTTGTTAAGTAGTTCACTAGCTGAAAATTTTGTACCTGAAAATTTAACTCCTACACTGCACATCTGGAAGAGGAATAACATTAGACTCAGTCAAGAAAGTGAATTCAGACTAAAAAAATCTTTGTATGTTTTTTCTCCAAGATATTTTAAACACAGAGAAGAGAACAAATATGAGTGGTCTGCTAGGATTCATTCTTCCTATATGTTTTTTTAAGGTTTTGTGCATTATTTTAACATATTTTTTGAAACGACCCACATTTTTGGCTGGCTTGAAATGTAAGCTGTTGAGTTGTGAACGGGACAGAATTCTGGCATCATTTAGTGAAATAAAAATTGCAAGGATAGGAACACAAGGTAGCAAGCAAAAGTGGCATTTGCTCAGTCCAGTGGTTGGTATTAAATAAATTACAGCAGCATTATAGTAGATTATGGAAGTATTATAGAAGTATAGAAGGAAATCTCTGTCAGTGGAAATAAGAATTTTGTCATTCATATAGGGAAATAAAAATGTTAGTGAAGAAATTAAAAAGAACCTTCATCTCTCAAATTTTTAAGTAAAATAATAACCTTATTATAACCATAATACAATTATACAGTTGCTGTGTCTAGTAGTTACTTCAAGTATTAGCTAGATTGTTTTAAGTGGAAGGGGGAAAAAGGAAAGTGGTTACTACTAACTTGGCAGCAGTAGCCATCCAACTGATTTATTTCTCCTGTACAAAATACCTGAATTTCTGTTGTTGGATGTATAAAAGCCTACACCTCAGTACTGTATTTGCAGTGATCGACATGTTGGGAAAACCTTCTCCAAATCATCCTCCTTCATAGATTATGTCAGAAGGTCTCTGAAGAAGCTGGAACTGGATGATTCAAGGGTGAGTCACTAATTAGAGATGGTATGAAATTGTTATATCCATATAAGTTCTTGAAGTCAGCACCACAATGCAATGTTTAAGCCATTGAGTTGATTTATGTGGTATATTGCTGTATCAATAATATATTTGAAGACCTAATACTTTTAAATTAGTAAATGTTAAGGAACTATATGAGGATATTAAATAACTTTGATAGCTAGAGAAAAAGAAGTAAATATAAAGTAGAGATTTAAAATCTTACGGAGATTTTATTTATGTTCTTGAGTATCTTGTCTTAGTCTTAGTCCTAC
This sequence comes from Dryoscopus gambensis, assembly GCA_013389985.1. Lineage (NCBI taxonomy): Eukaryota > Metazoa > Chordata > Aves > Passeriformes > Malaconotidae > Dryoscopus > Dryoscopus gambensis. The sequence goes on from WEIT01028724.1 coordinate 15,084, forward strand.
AACTGCTCAGTTGGTCAACAGATGGCAACATAACATTAGGCATGGAATATGACTATGTGAAGATCACAACCATGTTGTGAGAACAAGTTGTGCAAAGGAGACACTAGAGAGTACTAGACAGATTGCCAACAAATTAAGTCCAGTCAAAGGAAAAGCGAGAGTGGCAAGCATGTAAAATATTTAAGGTAAATGTTGTAGTCTCTGGTAAAGTAATGTTAAAACCTGTAGTCAGAATTTCAAATCACTTAAAATTTGCCAGGCACATCAAAGCATGAACTAGGAGAAACAGGGAAAACCAAATAAACAAGTAAATTCAATTGACATTGGAATCATCCTGACAGCATTAAGAAAAGGACTTAAGCCTGAAATTTGCTGTATTTTAAAAGGATTATATTTAATTCTGTAGTTGGCAAATCACATCTAGCAAGTGTATGAATAGGCACTAGCAAGATGCATTCACCTCAGCTAGAAGTAAAATTATGTCTTTCTTAATGTGTGAACAGTCACCCAAAAAGCAATAGTGGATTGTTTGTGCAATAATCAGTTCACAGGATCATTGATTAAACTATGCTGGTGTAGATTTGTTCACTGTTTTCTTTAAAACCAATAAGCATAGAAAGTTTGTGTCAAGAGATCTGATTTTAGATATGTTGCCTTTTGTTAAAAAGGGTCTGGAGAAATGCAAGTTGCCCTGAGACAAAGATGTCTGTCAACACTACTTCAAGCTGCACATTTATGTGGTTGCTAAAGACCCGATTCAAGTAAATGCTCACTATTGCTCATGTTTCTCCTCATTTTATGTGCAGCTGGCTGCATACTGAAGACTGGATTTTCTGCTGATGTAAACAATATTATTTTTTATTTCCCAGATATATTGAAATCTGCAGCAGCACAAAACCAGTGCTATTTTGATACTATTTGAGAGGAAAGTTGTTACTGCTCCCTAAACAGCGGTTCTGACCCTGCACTTTTCATGGTGGAGTCAGCACTATATCTACACAATACTGGAGAATATGTTAAATTCCTCTCTTCAGAAAAAAAAAAGTACTTACATAGCTAGAACTGTGATGAAGTCTAAACATTTGCTCTGAAAGACAACAAAAATCAAAGAGAAACTTATGTGGAATTTGGTTTTTAGCTCTATTTAGAAATGAACAAAAGAGCAGCTGTACTGCATAGACCAAAAGTCTACTTTGTCTCTGGCAGTGGACAAAAACTGATGCCTTGGGAAGAATATAAGGTGGAAGTAAGCATATATGAAGCATACTTCCAGAATAGTCCAAAATGTCCTTGTCATTCACAAAAAAAAAAGGGGGAGGCAATCATTGTCTTAATGCATAAAATTATTTAAGTTATATTTAAAAAGCAGCTAAAACTTTGTGACAGTGTGTAATACAACCAGAGAACTATGAGAAAAAATAGTTTCCATATGGGTCTCTGTTTTACATGTGCAAAGATATTTTCTAAAAAACAGAAGTCAAGAAACTGCAAGTCTCCAGTCTTTTACTAGGCTTATCAGAATATTAAAAATAATTTCATCTCTGTATGATAATAAAAGTACTGGAAAGGAGAACTGAGGGGTAGAGGCAGTGTTTTTAGGAGTCCCTGCCAGGGTTTGGTAGTTTGTCATGTATGGTAAAATCTTGGATGGTTTTCATCACTGTAGCTGAATCTGTACTGTGGGATGTAAACATTCTTCCAAACTTAATGGTTCATGATAAGGATCACAGCTGCTTCCTTTATACACACCCTTACCTCTGTTTCTGATCAAAAGGTAGCCTTGGTGCAATCCAGTCATTTTCCAGTCTGGACAATTTTGGAGGCAGGATAAAGAGTGCAAGTATATAAAACACCTAACCTGCCTTGATACTCATTTTTGTAAGTGTGTGCCTTTTGCTAAATATTACACTGATGAAGGCTCACCGGGTATAATTATCCAGATACTATGGGGTTTTTGGCTGAGAGTTTTAAGTAAAGATAAGTTCCTGAATCCTGCCAATAGTTCATGTGAAGAAACCTCTCTGCTTCTTTCCTTTGTGGAATAGAAGTGAAGTCCTTTGCTTATGTGAAGCAAGAACACGACTCTTTATAAGAAGAGTCTCAATCAGAAATGAGTTACAGTGAGACAACATAGTACAATAGTTTTTCTACCAAAAAAAAGAAAAGAAAAGCACATTTATCAATAACCTAGGGCCACTCATTGTTAAGAATTACTGTTCAAGGACTAAAGTTTCCACTGAAGTGAGCCAAAATAATTTCCTCCATTCATGATGTTTCTTTTCTGTGTTGAAGAGCCTGTCAATTAAACACTTAGATGCAAATGAAATATTTTTTCTGCCTTTTGGTACAGGACCATTCCCTTCACACATCTCTTCACCTCAGTAGTAAAAATGAGATCTAAGCCATGGCTACTGAATTTCTGACAAAACATTCTCATTTTGTGAGGGCAGAGAGAGGTCTTTTAGTGTGAACATGTTGCTTCACAGATATGGTTATATTGCTTATAGCTTCAGAGTTAATGGAATTGCTTTGTGGTCCATGGATCATAAAATCGTATAAGGCACTTTAATGATTGTCTAGTTCCAACCCCCTGCTGTGGGCAGGAACGCCTTTCACTAGACCAGGTTGCTGAAAGCCCCATCCAGCCTGGCTTTGAGTGCTGCCAAGGATGGGGCGTCCACAGCTTCTGTGGGCAACCTGTTCCAGTGTCTCACCACCCCTATAGTGAAGAATTTCTTCCTTCTGTAATCTAAATCCATCCTCATTCATTTTAAAGGCATTCCCCCTTGTCCTATCACTAGATGCTCTTGTAAAAAGTCCCTCTCCAGCTCTCTTATAGGTTCCCTTTAGGTAATGGAAGGTGCTTTAAGATCTCCTCAGAGCCTTCACTTGTCCAGGCTGTGCAGCCCCAATCCTCTTAGCCTGTTGGCCACAACTCTTTGAGTGCAGCCATTCAGCCAATTCCTTATCCACTGAGTGGCCTCCAGTTTAGAGAGAATAATGTGGAATAATGTGAAATGTTTTGCACTAGTCCAGGTAATGATGTCGGTTGCTCTTTCCTATTCTACCAATGCTGTAACCCCCTCATAGAAGGCCACCAGATTTGAAAGCATGATTTGCCATTAATGAAGCTATGTTGGCTCTCACCAATCACCTCTTTATTTTCTGTGTGCCTTAGCACAGTTTCCAGGCGGATCTGATCCATGATTTTGTCAGGCATCAAAGTGAGACTGACTGACCTGTAGCTGAAGGACTTCCCCAGTCCTTCACTTTTTGCCTTTTTGAAAATGAGTTATGAGTTATGTTCCCCTTTTTCCATGTGAACTTCACTAGGCTGACATGACTTATCAATATGCTGGATAGTGGCTTAGCAGCTTCATCTGCCAGTTCCCTCAGGACCTACAGACACACCTCAGGTCCTACGGACTTGTGCATCTTCACGCTTCTAAGATGTTTTTGAGCCTGATCTTCTCGTACAGTGAGCAGTTCTTCATTTAGTCAGTCCCTGCCTTTGTCTTGTGCAACTCAGGTGGTATGGCTTTAACACTTGCTGATAAAGACTCAGTCAAGAAAAAAGTTGTTGAGTATCTCAGCATTCTCTGTAAGCCGTGTAAGCAGTCTCCTGTTCTGGAGAGGGCACACATGTAGCCAGTGTACCTATAGAAGCTTTTCTTGGTGCTCTTGATGTCAGTCAAGTTTAATTCTGTGAGAGCTTTATCTTTCCTAACCTGATCCCTGGATACTTGGACAATATCTCTGTATTCCTCCCAGGCTACCTGTCCTTGCTTGCACTCTTGGTAGTCTTCCTTTTTGTTGTTTAATTTGGCCAGGAGATCATTGTTCGTCCATGTTGATCTCATGGTATTTTTTCCTGACTTCCTCTTCAAGCTTGGAGAAGGTAACCCTTGAGTATTAACCAGCCTTCATGGGCCCCTTTTCCCTCCAGGACTTTATGCCATAGTACTCTGTCAAACTGATCCCAGAAGTCTGCTCTCCTGAAGTCCAGGTAATGAGCTTGCTGTGTGCCCTCCTCGCTGCCCCAAGGACCTTGAGTTGCACCATTTCATGGTCACTGCAGCCCAGGCTGCCCTTGAGCTTCACATTCCCCACCAGGCCTTCCTTGGTGAGAATAAAATCCAGCATCGGCTCCTGTATCCCATGGAAAGGAAGTTCTCATCAATGCATTCCAGGAACCTCCTGGGTTGCTTATGCCCTGCTGTGCTGTCCCTCCAGCAGATACTGGTGTGGTTGAAGTGCCCCATGAGGACAAGGGCTTGTGAATGTGAGGCTGCTCCTTTCTGCTTGTAGAGGGCCTTTTCTAGAGATCCCTACACAGGGCTGCAGTAATTGGTCTGGATACATAGCAAAGCAGTATTCTATTCCTGATTGTTTTCTTTCTTATAGGTCACTCTGTTCCTATAGACTCTGTTGTACAGATAGAGCATTAAGGGTCACATAGCTTTTGGAGAAATTCCTTCTATCACAAGACTTCCCTTTTATTCGCCGTTTTACCTAATTTAACGTGAATGGGAGATCCTCTTTTGGGAGAATGTCCCCTCTCCTAGGGTAGCTAGCCCCTCTGATACTTGTTAGCCTTTTTGCTAGTGAATTGGTCAGCAAGACAAATTCCTTCCTCTTCAGCTCAGAACATGTTTCAGCTGTTGGTAGCTGCTTTACAAATGCATTTAAAATTAAGCCTCTTTATTAACACATTTGATTGCTGCTTAAGGCAATAAGTGCTACAAACAGCAAAAAGTCCTCATATAAGTGTTTTTGTATTTCTAGAGTTTTTAAGAAAGAAAACTCAGAAGTCTTTAGGTTTCCTGGTGTCCTGTTCTTACTGGGTTAGATTAGCAAAAGATCTTTCATATGGCCTAGCTTAAGGTGATTAAATGGAGAAAGTGCTTACAAAGCTAAGGCCTGGATGTGTGTCTGACAGACTTTGGGATCTATTGACTTGGTGCTTTTGCAAACTCCAGCCTATTTAATTTCGAGTGTTAAAGCTGGTAGGCAATACTGAAATCAGAATTTATGCAAAGATACTTGTTTTTTTCTTCACTAATTGCTTATTTTTTGCCAGACAAGTTTGGGGTTTTCTACATTTGATAAGTGGAGAAGGGTTTCTCTCAGCTTACCATAGACTGTCTTTGACTTGTAAATTCTCCTCAGCAGTGACTAGTGGCATATCATAAAATGCAGTTTGCAAATGAAGGGAGATAACATGAAGCTTACTGTGTGGCTTAATTTTACTCTAAACTCTAAGTTCTAAAAAGTGTTGAAAAGCCACTCACTTAAGACTGGGAAATTGTCAGTAGTGAAATTGTATAATACATTAAGACATGAACTAACCTGAATATATGCAGCTGTACTAGGAATTTAAAAAAATTTTTGCAGAAACTGGGGGAGAGAGGGACTTCTAGCCTGCAATTTCTTACGACCTTAATGTCTACCCCACAGCCAATGTCAGTGTGGATATCTCGAAGTGACAGTGACTATCTGAAACTGGTTTACTATCTGAAACTGGAATACAAATATTCTTTGCTAAGAATATTTGTAATTTTGATACTTTTTATTGTGTTCAGCCATTGGGCAAACATGGAGCCAAAGCCAAAACAATGCTCTCCGCTGTCGCCTGAATCCTAAAACAGCAATTAACTGAGACTAAGCAGTCAAAAACACTTAATGCATTTTACAATTGTTGAAGAGTTGACTCTCTTCACTGTTTTCTTGGACAGAAGGAATTTCAGCTCACAGACTTCCCGTTTCCTTTGTTAGTTAGGGAGGTACTGAATGACGGCTCAGGTAACACTTGCATAGCACTCTATAAAGTGTAAGCACATAATGCTGGTTGTAAGCATAACTGTTTTTCAAATAGACAAAATACTATCCCAGTTATGGTACTGTAGCAGTTTACTCTGACAAGGAGTCTTAAGAGATGTGATTTCTATCTCAGTTAGGTATAATTATAAATAATATAGATTGCATTCATTTGAAATGCATTTTAAACAAAGTTCTAAATAAACTTAAGTCTCTCGGTAATTTCATTATCTATTTTACATTATTTTACAATATATTACATTACATTATTTTTAACTACGTTAGTCATGGAAGAGTTGTAAAATTTCCTGTAAGGTATGTTCTCCTAAGTGTTTTGAACTGATCTAAGATGCTTCTCTGCTAGAAGGATTGCCTTACAGTTTTCTTGTACTCTCATTAGTGTTCCTGATAGTGCTGGTACCGGAAGAGAGAGGAAACATGGAATTGTGCAGTCAGTGCAGGAAGAAGCAGTCCCTTTGAGGTAGCAAAATAGGAACTGCACCTGACAGACTGGGGAATAGCATCCTTAGGCTGTCTCTTCTCTGGAGGGCATGTGAAGCATTGGACAGTAAAAGAGACTTTCATACAGTTGAAATACTCTTGGTCTAGGGAAGGATACAGCTCTGAAAAAATGCTTTCTGAAGAAATGTGAAGTGTGGTATCACTAACTGTCCTACACCTTGTGCCTGAGCATTTTCTTTTCAGCCTGTGCTCTATCAGCGTGCCTGTGGGACTGCAGTCCAAGCTGGGTGTGCTCAGGTGTGTGTATTTCACATGCTCTCTGGGCTCTGTGACAGTCTCACCTTGTTCTCAACAGATCAGTCAGTCCTGTGGCTCATCTTCTCCAGCATATGGTATATATGGTATATCTATGTGGTATAGCTACAGCTAGGTCACTGCAGACCTTGCTAGGTCCTCTCGGTTGTTTCAGCTATTTGCGTGGCCACATCAGTCCACAAAGAAATCAGTTTAAAAGAATGCTTGCACCACCATCACAGTGCAAAGAGACAAGGTCCTTTTGTTCACAACCTGATAAAGACCAGGAGACATTGTAGCTGTATCAGGGAAAAAACGAAATTACGGTCACTCGAGTGTCAGTAACATAAACTAGATCTTTGAGTGCAGAGTCAGTATTAAGACAAATGTATGTATTTCAGTTTTTTCATGTTCATAGTATCAACATGATAATGTAAGAAAAAAGTTCAGTGCATATATATGAAGAATTTTTTTGGGGGTACACAAATGGTGACAACGCAGAGAACAGTTACATGGACAACTTCAATGGCTGAATAGGGCTTGCATTGCATATGGAAGTATAATTCTTCTTCAAAAATGCAAAGAGTAAACTACTCATAGTTCACCTTGGAAGGAGAGCTGAAGGTTGTGTTGGGTACTGAAGGCAGATGGAAAGCTGTTGCAGTTTCAGACAAAGCCAGTGTTACCTGAGTTTTGTTTGTCTTCCTATAAATTTACCACATGGCTAACTACCAGTTCCCTTTTCGTGCCCTTCTCCTACCAATGGTTTTCAATGGACACTTTCTCTCTTTTCCAGCTGAGCTATTGCATTGAATTGGTTCACTCACCAAACTTTAATGTGAGGCACAGTTTGGAATAGCACCTAGTCCATCCATAACAGCAGGATGCGTTCAGTCAAATGTGTAACAGGCAGTGAAGGAGTGGAAAAGCACATACTTGAGTATGGCAGTGTCCAAGAGACATTTTTGACCCACTTTTTATTTGCCAAACATTTCACAACTTGTTTTCTTTTAATTTGAATGCTTTATCTTGAAAAATGGAAAACATAAAGGAAGCAAAAGCAGAAAAGCTTCAAGATCACATTTTTCCAAATATAGATCTTTGTATTTTAATTCCAAATAGCCTGTAATTTCAAAAATCCATTATACTAAAACCCTGTTAATACTCAGTTGAAATGAAAAGCTTACTGGGCAGAGGTTAAATAAACTCTTTTGTTTATTTCATGACTGATATATTTTAGTTAGTTTGACTGTTTAGAGGGGAAGAGAAAAACAAAAAGAACTCTAAAATATTTGCACAGTTTCACAGAAAATAAAAGAGCAATAAGACCCAAAAAAATTCTTGTTAGTCCACATTAGTACTGCCAGATCAGCTGCTCAACCTTGCCTGTGCAGTTGGGAAAAAGTACTTTCTAAATTAAAAAAATATTATTAAAATACTACAAAAAGTTTTTCTCATTTTCTCTTATTTTAAAGCAGAGTTAGAATTATGCATTATTCCTGAAAATAATATTTGTCAGATCTTCTAAAAGCTTCCTGTGATGGAGACTGACAACCTTGCCAGTACTTAATTAATCTCTAAGAGAAAATGTATCTTGAAGTCTTTTGCTGACTTTTTTTTTTTCTGTAATTCAAGCCCATTAGTTCTTGCCCTATCCACTGCAGACATCGTGAACAAACTGTTCCCTACGTCTTAGTGATAGCCTTGTAAAAGCTGTTATTATGCCCACTCTCAATTTTGTCTCATTTAGCCTGATCAGTTCCAGTTCTCTGAGTCTTTCTTCGTAGGTCATGTTTTCTAGATCATTGATCTCTTTTCTCTCTCAGGGCTTTTTCAGACAGTTCATTTCTTTCTTTGAAATCTGATGCCCAAAAATGGATGCAGTATTCCAGCTAGAGCTTTTCCACTGCCAGAATTGAAGGATTACTTCCTCTACTTTGCAGGCTGCTCTCCCATACATGTCACAGAATGGTGATTGCTTTTTTTTGCAGTAGCACAACTGTGACTCTCACTCAGCTTATGATCTGCTCAATCTTCCAGACTGTCATTTGGTGCTCCCCATCCTGAACAGCTGATTATTTCTGCCTGAGCCTAGTCCCTTCTGCTTTTCTGTACAGCATTTCAAACTTCTTCTCTAAGCAATGCTCCAGTTTCTGAGGTATTTTAAGTTCTGGCAATGCCTTCGTGTTGCACATTTGCAGACTTATCTAATGTGGTTTCTGTTCTATTGTCTGAATTNAAATTATTATGGGGAATGTTATCTAAAATCTTTTTGAAATCAAAATATATGAGAACCAGTTGTTTTTGTCTCTTATGAATCCTTTTACCCTCCTTACAAGTCTTACACTGACTTATGATGTATTCTATATGAATGCATGTTGATTGTTACTCATTTGCTTGTCTTTCAGTAGTTTTAAATTCTTTATTTGTTCTATTTTCTCAGTGCATTGAATCTGAACTGTCTGCTCTATAATATATATCTGCTATCTGTCTGACATACTATAAGAACTTCTCAGTGACAATGAGTAATAGATGTGAGGTCCCTTTAGTCCCTTCTTGGCTGTCCCAGGATAAAGTTTATAATACACACCTGCTTTAAAAACTTACATATTTTTAAAATATTTCCTGGGGTTTTTCCCCTATTTTAGACAAAGATTTTACTTCTTTGCAAATGGGTTTGCCACATACTCTCAGATGATTCTTCTAATAAAAGTGTGCAAAAATTTGTTAAGCACTTTCACAAAAATTTATTCAGCTTTCCTAGCCTTTTGTCAGAGAGTCGTAGAATCATTTAGGCTGAAAAAGACTTTTAAGAACAGCAATTCCAACCGTTAACTCAGCACTGCAAGTCCACCACTAAACCATGTCCCTCAGTGCCACATCTACACAACTGTCAGAGCCGTTCCTTTTCTGCTAAGTTTGGATTTGCTCATTCCATAGGCTCAACAGAAAAGCCATACTGCAAAGCTTCCAGTGCTGCAGAAGTGCATCAGGACCTTTCAGCTCTGCTCTTCCCAGCCGCCTTCATCACCAATAACGCTGCAGACCTACTTCCCACTTCTTTGGCATGTTCCTTACGTGGCCAGCTCAAGTGTCTTGTTCAGTGTCCAGGACTTTGGTCAGCAGATCAGACATGTCATGACCTCCAAAAGCTGTGAGATGTGGTGGTCTGGCTGCCCTGTAGAGAACATACTTTGTGAAGAGCAGTCATGGTCACAGCTGCAGCACGTGCTGTGCTGCGTTAGCCAGCAAGGGCTGAAAAGGCTTAGTCAAGTTCCTGAACTGCCTTTGCATCAAATTCAGCCCCGAATTGCAGCATTTAGTCATGGTGGCAGTGCTGGCAATCTCATATTGGGTGATTGGGAAAAGAAGAGAGGGAACATGTAGTAGTTCAAAGTAAATAGAGAAAGTTTTATTTTAAAGATGGGTAATTTTAGGCACAGGGAAACAAAGCATTATTTCCAGAATCCGATGGTAGGTTTTGGAATGTGAAATACCATCCATGTTACTCTCACATGAGAGTTTAATTCTCAGCTATTTAAATAAATCTCTTGGGTATAGGAGTGAGGAGTGGGTAAGATACATGGAAAGGAAATGAGAATGTTATCTCCACTTTACTGTGTAATTCTCATTTAAGAATGGCTGGGACTTTCTGAATAATGGATATATCTCAGTATTTCATGTCAGTGGAAAATGCTGTCTGCAGAACAGTTCTTATAAATTAGAACTGAGAAACTGCTATTGGAAACTTATTATAAATGTTAGCAAAGTGCTCTTTTCAAAAACAAAACATGGATTTCATTTTGTGGTGTGACAATATTTAATTCTAAAGTTCTCTTGAAACAGTAACTAGAATAACTCTGATATCCTTTTTTTTAATCCCTTGCAGCTCCCAGACAGCTGTATAATGGATTACTATGAAAAGTACAAGCACAGAATGAACGAGCTTGAAGCATTTAATATGGTAAAAGTTACAGGATTAAAAGTATTACCTTGTATATATGTGCTAGTCTAGAACAAAGCCCTGTTAAGTTTTATGTGGAGGTGGACTGTCTTACACTGTGGTATGCAATCAAAAAACGAAGCAGTTCCCTCTTCCATACTTCAGAGCGTATCCTATTACAGAACTATATTAGGTGTAAGTAAAGTAATAAAGTGAACACATGGAAGATTCTTTTTCAAGAGGGAGTATTGCACTGGAAAATGGAATGTCAGTCTCCTTTTAAACCTAGACTGGTCTCCATGCAGTTATTTCATAAAAACCTCTTTTTATTAAAATTCATTATTTCCCTCTTTGAAATTGTTCTGCTACATTTAATATTACTTTGTTGTTGGACAGTGTCTGAAAACCAAGTAAGTAACATCATTCCCTGACTTTATGGCATTCCATGTACTTTTGATCTTTAATACAATGTGTTTTGAAATGTCTACCCCATAGGGAAAATTAGCAAGGTGACATTTGTACAACAAAACCCCTAAAAAATGATTGACCTTCATGGAATTGTTCTGAGGAAATGTAGCCATTTGGAAGTGTATTGCCTGTCTTTCCCAAAAGGATTATAGTATCTAATCTTTCTTTCAGTTGAAGGTTGTTCTGGCTCCTTGCATAGAAGTTTTGATACTTCTGGATCGTCTTTGCTACCTCAAGGAGCAGGTATTTTTGCATTCTCTTTTATGACACCTAAAGGCTATATCACTGAAATGAGGCTGTTTCATTCAATTTATTAATGTGCAGACAAAAAGTCTCTGTTGCAGAATTATTATTCTCATCATATTTACAAAAGTATAAGCATTCATTCCATTTAGTATAAACATATGCCCAACAGATGTTTTTATTTTCTGCAAAGCAGCAACAGTAAAGTTTATGCTCTTTTAATTGTATGGTAATTACTAGTCAATAGACAGTAAAAAATAAATTAATCAAATGTGCAGCAAAACTCATTTTATACAACATAATGAGATATTTAATAATTTTAAAAAATTTGGAAATGCTAAACAAACATTGTGCTGTTAATACTCGAACTTCCAATTAATGTGCTTTGGAACATATAATTCAAGAAATTTTGAATTAGATCCAAAATGTTTATGATTTTCTTTTACTGTTTCTTAATTAAGATCAATGATGAGAGAGGGTGCACTTTTTCCAAGTGTATGGGTCAGCTGAGGTACATTTGACTAACATACAGCCTGGATATATTTTACAAGTATAGATCTGGGATATAATAAGTAAATGCTACTACATTTACTCCATGGTGACTTGCATTACACTGCTTCTTCTAACACTAACTTTGAACTTGGCCTGGTTAATTTGAAAGCAGTGGTAATACTTTTTCTGCACCAGTAAACATTTTTCACACAAATAATAATTTGCTAGGAGGAAAAGGTAGCATCTTCCAGCTTCTGCTCTGGGCCATGGTCAAAATAAAATTTTAAAATTAAGTTCAAACTCAATTCATGTGAATAGCTGTGTTTTTCCACTATAAACCTTTCATTTTAACAGCTCCATTTTATCATAAGTGAAAATTCACTTTAGTCTTTGTCACAGTGCACTTGGAACAACTAAATTGTAGTAAATGTATGCTTTTGTTCTAACTGGTATTTTTACAGAGAGGCAATCTGAAATATTTAAATAATGATGTATTTTCCCAAACACCAACCAGTTAAAAATTGCATAGAGATCTGTATGATTTCCAAGATGGGAGGTCAAACTTGCTATATATACTGATTCACCTTTTCTAAATGTAATATATGCATGAATTTACTCTTGTACTGATTGATTCTCAAAATGTGTTTAGGAAGAAAAATAGAAATTATAAAAGCCAAATGCAACATGATCACCAGATCCAGCTGGCCTGATTCATTTGAAAAGTCAGTTAATTAGCTTCAGTAGTAGAATGTGCAACATAAAACGAGTATGACATGATTCTTAATTTCTTTGCTCTGGTTCAACCAAAAAGCAAAGCTTTACTGATGAAGAGGGTGAGAAGCTATCATTTGATAGCACCAGAAATATTTTAATGACTTTAAAATACATCCTGTTATGGGTGTCCTTTTTACACAACAAACTTTCCCTGATTTTCTTACAAGTGGTTTTCCTGCTTTGCATTAGCATAATTACTTTTAGTTTCAATTTTTTTTTCAAAATGTGGACCTATTACCATATCTTAGCTTATAAGTCAAACACATTTTTATGCACTTTAATCATATATCATTTTCAGGAAAACATTGCCTGGTCGGGACTTGTGAAGTTATTTGATCCTGTGAAGTCCCCCAGATGCTATGCAGTTATTGCTCTGAAGAACCATTCATATTCCTAAGTGGAAGCAAATTGCAGAGAGGTTGGAAATTCTGAACTGATACTTCTGTTTCCTCCCTTTTATTGTTATTTTTAATTGATTCCTCGAGTACAATGTTTGCTTTTCAGATGCAAAAGAAAAAAGTGGAATGCCTTTTTGAATCTTCAGAAATAAATATCTCCTTTATAAATATGATTTCTTCCTTATGTCAGTTATTAAAAAATGTTGAACATCTGACTTTATTACAAATGTTACGGCCTGTACTATGTGATTATTATTTAAAATAACATTCATGTTTCTTCTTTTCAAGGTATTGTGCTTGTGTGTCAATGTCCTTTCTCTTGATACTTCTAATCTCGAGATAACATTCTCAATTTTTACCAGTGCCTGGTATCAGCAATCTCAGACTAGGCTCACCTTTCTTATTTTCTGGATTCAGATGGTGCAGAGTATAAACAGAAAAATAACCTGCACTGTAAACAAGAGGTTCACAGACTAAATAGGATCTTTGTACTTCCTCTTCTTCAGGTCTTCAGGACCAGCATATTTATAGAGCAGTGTAGAAAAGCCAAAGTAGTGACTACCTGCAAAGGACAGTTTTGTATTAACCCCTTCTTCCTTCAGGCATTTTCGTGGCATGCACTTGTTTGCCTGTCATTGTGAAAGAAAAAATGTGTCCTCTAATCCAGTGGGAGATCCAGTGGGAGTGCTTAAGAATCAGCTGCTGTGCTGGGGTTCACTCTGTAATCCTTGGGTTGTATTGGAAAGCCATTATCTGGCCCAAATCTGTTGGGTATAAATATTTGGGTACCCAAATGAATTGACACTTCTTAGGCAGTTCCTTGTTAGTTGTGCTGCATTCATGAGTGGGAAATCTGTTTGTCGATGCATTTATCTCAATGGCTTCATTGAGCTTGCAGATTTTCCATCAATTAAAAAAAAGAGAAAAGTTTCTTTCTAAGTTCTAGTGCTTCTATTAGAATTTTCCAGCATATGTAAAATATAATTAACTCCTAGGGCACAGAAAAAAAGGACAACAAATAAATCATAAAATACAGCATTAAAGAAGAAGAAAAGGAGGAGAAAGAAGAGAAGAAAGAGGAGAGGAGAGGAGAGGAGAGGAGAACAAAGAATATTTTTATGTAAATTGTAGAATGACAGTAATTAGACTGAGTGAGACAGAGATGGGAGTAGGAATGGATCTTACTCTGTTGCAGCTTGCAAAATATAATGAGAGCTTGTGAACATGGCCATTCAAGAAAAGAGAAGTAAGATATTTTTCTAACAAGTCACATCTTTCTTGATGTATTCACTTGGAAGAAATATTTTGGTTTTATGTCTAAGTTCACTGCTGGCTGTTTTAGACCTCCAGTTCTTATTAGCTCCATGGTTCCAGTATGAGCTTCTGGTATTTATTTTGTCTGAATATATTCAATCCTTAGAGCTGCTGAACATCTTCAGTGCCCAAGGAAACGAACAGAAGTTGCAGGTGTGGAGCAGCAGAGCTAAGAGAAAAATGAGGCCTTCCATATATGCCACCTTTTGTTATACAGAGAGTACTGAGGAAACTAACAAGCTGCTGAATTCTTTTCCCAGGAGAGGAATCAAAAGAAAGAAAAACCATTCCTAACCTCTAAGCATCTGGAAGGAAAAAACCAATAATATCTGATATAAAAAGGCAATCTAAAGTGCATGATGTTAAAAAGAAAAAAGGTGAACAAAAATCCTAGAAAAATAGGTTTTATTATATTAAGTTCTACTAAGACATAATTACTAATTGTTAGTGAATTGTTTGGAGTGTTGTCATCCCTATCTTATGTGCTGTTGAAAAAATGTACTTGGGGAAGAAATTGCCCCTTTTTTGTTATGAATCGGTTCTTCTGCTTTTTCAGACCAAATTCTAAAAACTGATCATATATGATGTTTAAACAAAGAAAGCACCGTGTCCCACTGAAAATAAGGGCTTAAAAGTACCTTTTTATGGTATTCATTTGAGCAAGCCCCATCTGGTTTAATCTGAACACAGTCAAAATTGCAAAGGGTATATAGACTAGTGTTAATTTTATGTGATATGTGTGTAATGCTAGATAAATTTTTATTACTATCTTAAGAGAATGTCTGCAACAGTTTTGAAAAACAAGCACATCTCTAGGATTAGCACAAGTGCTTGTCTGCTGTTTTAAAAAGGTCTGAATAAATTTGCATTCCCTCCCCCAGCAGCTTCTCAGGCTCTTTCAGTACTTTTCATGCACTCTGTAATCTATGCAGGCAAAAACAGAGGCAATGTGCTTCTTAGAATAATAACTATCAAGAGGTTTATATGATGAGTTTGAATTCAAGCAAAGTCAGTTGCTGTCTGCTCTTGAAGCTGTTTCAAAGCTTTGGATGCCTGAATACCTATGAGTTATTGTCTACACAATGGAAAAATCCCTGACAGTAATCAAGATGAATAAAACTGCTTTTCTTCATGGTTATTGCCAGAAGTGTTCCCATAAAGTAAACTGTATCCTAAATATGATGAAGTCGTTTGATAGGAAGGAATCTCCATTTTCTTTCAGTGTGACAGACCACTATCTATCTTGCTGTGCTCCCTAAGGAACCTGCTTTCCATCAGGTGTTTGCCTGATTCTGTTTGTGGCAGAGCTATGCATTCTCTAACAGATTCAGAGTGTTTTATTTATCTTTCTTAGGGTTGCAACCTGTTCTTAGATGGAGGAATAAGAGTATATGCAGGGTATGTGTGCAACATTAATATTCAAGAGATCACTGTAGCCCAGAAATCTCCAAGCCTGCTTTTGTGACACACTTTAATTCTGCAGGTTGAGTGGGGTTCCTCAGGGGTTGGTATTGGGGCTGGTGCTGTTTAACATCTTTGTTGGAGATGTGGGCAGTGGGATTGAGTGCACCCTCAGCAAGTTTGCAGACGACACCAAGCTGTGTGGTGTGTCCAGTGTGCTGGAGGGAAAGGATGCCATCCAGAGGGATCTTGGCAAGCTTGGGAGATGGGCCCATAAGAACCTCATGATGTTGAACAAGGCCAAGTGAAAGGTTGTGTGCCTAGTTTGGGGCAATCCCAAGCACAAGCATGGGCTGGGCAGAGAATGGATTGAGACAAGCCCTGGGGAGAAGGACAAGGGGGAATGGTCTCAAGCTGAAGGAAGGTAGGTTTAGATTAGATGTTAGGAAAAAACGGTGAGGCACTGGAACAGGTTGCCAGAGAGGTTGTGGACTCCTCATACCAGGGAGTGTTCAAGCCCAGGTTGGATAGGGCTCTACAACCTGGTCTAGTAGAGTGTGTCCCTGCTCATGGCAGGGGGGTTGGAACTAGATGATCTTTAAGGTCCCTTCCAACCCACATTATTCTATGATTCTATGATTCTAGGTCTGATTCCTGACTTATCACACCACAAAAAAAATTTGTGCTGTTTTAGTTTCTGGGATTTTAGTTTCAAGGGGTTTTTTCTGATTAAATATTACATATATCTTATGGTAAATTATCTTCTTCTTTGACATTATTCATTACTGTTAAAGTACTTAGTATCTGCTCAGAGTTAACATGCTTTTGCTATGTCTTGATGGAGTTAAAATCTTGAGACTCTATGTCCTATGATAGCATAAAATCTGCACAGGGAAAGCATGCTAAATGTATTTGGCTTTGTGGCAGCTATATGTCTTTTTGATGACTGGAGTACTTATGGCTTATATTTACTTTTTTCCTAAAAATTATTCTAAGTGTGTCATTATATTGTCAGAGATCACTGGTACTAAGGGCAAGTGGTAAAATGGGACCAGCACCAAGAAGATCTTCCCTGCTTCCCTTCCCCCGGCGCAGGCAAAGCGGCATGGCGGTGGCTGTGTTTGAATTAGCCAGCTTCATGTGGCACTTCAGACTTTCCTTTCCTGGGGAAGTAACTGAATACCAGTCTTCGTTAGTATCTTTAAATCTCTTTATCCCATGCATCTTATCATTTCACTGATACTTCTTCTTCTTCTTGCTGATGTATAGTCTAGTGCACTGAGAAGAGGGGAATTCATGCTAGGCGGGGGCCATGAAGGATTTACAGTATTCATAACCAAATCAGAACTGAGGTGTAGTTTTCCAGACACTTAAACACCTGACCCTTAGAACTGTGACTTTAGCTCCCTTTGTTTCTGAAGTCCATTCAAATTTTGGGTTCCAAAATCCTGCCAGATGAGAGCATGGCCTAATTCTCTGGGAATCCAGCTGCAGTTCTCTCACCACCTGAAATATCTAACTCAGATTGGTGGGTCTGTATTCTGTATCTCCGGGCAACTGCTGAATAAGTTGCTTTCTTTGAATTTGCTTGTCCCTGCTTGTTATCTCTGTCAATGTTGTATTTCAGTGTACTCTGAGATGAAGAGTAAAATCCTTTTGAGATTTAGGATGCCTCAGAGAAGCTACACCACAGTTACGCTTCTTGTTGATTTCTCCCTTAAATTAATTCCTGATGATCAGAAAGATTAGTAAGCACCAGACATCCTCAGAGGCATAGGCTGTTAAAAATTACTGTGCACAATATCTTCTCTTCACGAGTCTTTCAGTTCAAGAGCTCTGAGGCATTTTCTTCACAGGAATTCCAGAGCACATTATCATTAAACTCAGACATCTAAGGAAACCCACCAATGTAAAGAAGATTGGCCTCAAACTGTTAAAACATGGTGTTGTACACCAGTCTTCCCAGTATAAACCTACATTCTCTTCAAGGCTGCCTGCAATGTCTGTATAAAACTGGAAAGAAATAGACACTTGTCTCGCATTCACAGCAATGCCGTTCATGAAATCAGCAAGAGAATGACATTCTACTCTCTGCTTTATGCTAAAAGGCAACAGAACCCTTAGAATGGGTATTGCCCAACATTCAAAGATTTGTCCTGATACCATTATTGAAATCCATTTAACAGATCTTCAGTTAGTCCAGTCTGTTAGTTACTTCAGTCACTACTGACTATCATCAATAGGTCTACAACATCCTGTGATTTATATTCTAGAGGTGGACCTTTTTCATAATACATTTGTCCAAACAGTAAATTACTGCAACTAATTGCTTGGAGTGGTAGCTACTCCTAGGTTTATTTATGGATTTTATAGTAAGTTTAAGTTGTTTTGTCCAAGTGGAATCCTACAATACACCGCAATTTCCTCAGAAATGTGCATTTGAAGTACATCAGAAAATGGTTTCTAGATTACCAATTAAATGTAAAAGAATTGAAATGGTACTGTGCAAGTGAGTTCTTGGGTAGGAAAGCACAGTATATGTCAGGTTACACCATGAGGTGCACTGTTGGCCAGAATTTGATGATTCACAAATACAAAACACATAGACAGGATTACGTGGAGAAAATATCGAAGAGATTTGCAGTTACCATAAAGTGTATTCCTGTTCTTTATAAACCGTAGGAAGAAATGTAATTATGTTATTTAACTGGAATAGGGGAAAGCTGGAACTTGCAGTAAGTAAACAGGAGAGTCACATTTTAAACTTGCCTTACAATTTGGGAACTAGCTGCAAAAGTGACAAATTTTTTAGGGCAACCATCTGATATACTGTTCACCCCAGGAAATCAAACTGTTTTCTACACAACATTTATTTTGTACCTGTTCTATAATCCAAGTCTATGCTTGTTTTGGGGGTGGGGTTTTTTTTTGTGTGTAAAAGTTGATTATTAAATCATCTCTTCAAGTTTTGCAATTACAGTCTCTAGTGTCATGTGTAATAAGCAAGGACCTTTGATTTCTTGTAGCTAACACATGCTAACAAGATAAAATTGTTTAATATCTTTTTTTAAGATTAACAAAGATGGACCAAAAGCAAAACATCACTTCTAAATTTAGCTACAGTTTATCTGTGGACTAAAAAAATTCTGCATGTGAAACCTGTGAAACTCTTAATTTTTTCATTACAAAATTCTCAGATTTATATAATTGCATCTGTACCAGTATGAACTTATTCAAGTAGATAAAGATGATGTCAGGGTAGCTGGTATTGGGTTTCACATGGAATTTATCAGGAAAATCAAGATGCAGTAAATCTACTGAGCCAACAAATCAGATTGTTAGACTGAAGTGAGATGGCCTTAACACACTGTCAACTCTTTCATGACTCACTGATGAAAAGTGCAAAGCTGTCTGCTTACTGAACAACTTGGTAGTGTCTGGCACTGAAGGAGAAAATTCCAAAGCAGAAAGGAGCAGTGATCACCTCTCCCAATTACACAAACCTTCAGAAACAATAATTAAAATGTACAGTTGTAAATCTATGCTGTTTATTACACCTCCTATTATTAGAGTAATGAATAAAGACTGACAGCAGAAGCAACCATGCTGTTTCTCAACTATAAATCCTAAATTCACTTGTTAGTCTTAGAAAGGCTAAAGTCATCAAGAGGACATGCAGATGTTAAAAAGTGCAAAAAGAGCTGTACATTGCTTGAGTAAATGTGCCATTTGCTAAGCTTTTTATACTCTGAGGCATGGGCATCAATTCAAAGAACACAACTCACAAAATACTAAGAGAGTAGCATATAAAACAAGTTTTATCAATTTTAAGCTCTCCAGTGTTTATTGACAGATGATTTTTAGCTAATAAAAAATGCAAACCCTTCATTTCATAGAAATTTTAGTTTTGATTTGAGAATATGAATAGTGGTAGAGAGTCACATAGTAAAAATGCATATCATTAAGATTACCCCTACAGAAATTCTTGATTTAAGTAAAAGATGTCTGTTCAATAATGTAGCGAAGACTTGATTTGTCTTTTGAGTCACTGGCTAATTTCTGTTGATTTCCATGGGAGCAGGCTTGGCTACAAAAGCATCTGCTGAAGACAAACAGTGTGGATGATCAAATATCTTTTGTACAAGGACAGCTCCAAATTTACATTTCTGAAGGTTAAGAGATCGTGTACACTTCCTTTATCCATACATATTGAAATTGAACAGTATAGAAATGATTGTGAATGCAGGTTCATCATTGAAATCTTCCTGACATATAGTAATAGAAGATTTAAATGGCTTTTTTGTTATTTCAGATAGTATGTTTGAATGCATCAAAACTCTCAGGATTTTCTTTTCTCCTCTCACTAGTCCTTACCAATGAGGGCACTGACTACAGTAACAGAGTTGAATGGCACTTTTTGTTCCTAAGAACAAATGAAGTGTCACACCCTGTACTTTGACTGAATTCAATGATATAATTCTCATGAACACCATTATAACTGATTTTATGAATAAGGAAAGTAAGATTTAGCCTTAATTCTTAAAAACAACACTTGTCACAGTACTTCAACAGAAAATTTTCATAGCAAGATTTCACTTCGTATTCACTTTTCATTTTCACCTGTATTTCCCTTCCTGTCTTTCTTCTATGCAGAAATTTTGTAAAGCATTGTAAAACAAAAAATTGAATTTATGTGAGTGGTATGTTTCCCCAGTTAGCCACCTCTACCATCACTCTATAGGCAGCACATTCCTTATTCATGAACCATGCGTTAAAGAAAGGAATGTTAATTAATAACTTTCTGCACAGCCCATGAATTCAATAGAACCTATAAATGTTGGTTGTCAGACAAAAAGTTTGATTGATTTTTATAATTCCATTTAGGATGTATTTTAAGAATGGATTTCTATAGAAAACATTTTTAAAGGTGATTTTATTGAAAATATTCTACAGCAGGACTTGAAAATTATGTAACTGGAGGTAGGATCTCAATGGAGATTTAAAATAATATTTCAGGTTATCAGTGGGGATAATTTAATAAAAATCCTGTTTGTTATGATTAAGCAACAACATAAATTAATAAGGTGTAAGAAGTATCACAATTACTCATTCACTTCTAGTTTATTGAAATATAGTAGCCTCATATGTTGCTAATTTACTTTTTTTTGGCGAACTGCATCTAAGATCTTGGAAGAGCAAATCTAGGAACATTCATGTTTTTACGCATTAGTGTTATACAGTTCTGTTGAATGAAATACAAGTGTATGATATGGTAAGTAATGTCGTGTTTCTCCATTAAAAAAGCTGCCAAAACAATTCCAAGTACATGCAAGAGAAGATTGTAGTTCACAGTAAGCACTTAGTTTCTTTATCAGTTTGTCATCATAAGTTAATGCCAACTTAATTCACTACTTTTTAGTAAGTTAAGGTTTGAGACCAGCTTCGTATTTTGATTCTCCATCTCAGGAAAGGAAAGATAGATCACTTTACACCATGTAAAACTGCTCTGTTATTATCTTGTGTCCCAGAGGCCATATAAACCTGTTAGTCTGGGATTACCCCAAATTAATTGTATGTTCTGCAGCATCACCAGTTGACTGTGGTGCAGTGCTGCCCTGATATGGGTCTACTTCTATATAGCCCAGGAGAGGAGCACATGTATGATCTGAGCATCATCTGAGTTTTTGAGACAGGATAAACAAGGAAGAAGGAAAAAGTTTTATTACTGCTGTTCTCCACTCGCTCCTTGTGCCACGCCTTCAAGCGCTTTGGGCTGAGTTTTCTGGTACTGTCTAAGGGTGGCAGTGAACAGCTCACACAGTGATTGAGGGTCAAGCACTGCTCCTGCATATCTCCTCCATGTAATTGGTGCCTGGGACATGCTGCCACCCAAGGCTCTATAATTCCCTTTGTGGAAGTCAGCCTGATTTGTACCTGTTATGTCCAGTCCTCACAGAGAGTAGCCTCATTAATGCAACGGTGTGGCCAGGGACCTGTTCTTTTCTGCAGGAAACTGGTGCAGGATTTACTTTCTCTTCTAGAAGTGACACTCTGCTTTGCAGTATGGTGGGGCATGGTGTTCCAGTTTGTTCTGAGCGTTTTTTATTGAACTGGAGTGCTTCCCTTGAACAGTAAAATCACAGGCTTGCCATTGAACATTGCAATACATCTTATCATTCCCAGGTTGCCTAGAGGACATTATCAAAAAGAAAAAAAAAGACAAAACCAGTTTCTGTTCAAACAGGTGAGTATTTTTATGTGTGATAAATCATAAATATCCCCCTTTGTTGGCAGAAGAGCACAAACACTACATGCATTATCACCACATTTGCATTCTGACAACAAAATGCTCTTCCAAATGCTTTTCAAAAACTGACCTTCACTCTTGAAACATCTCCTCAGGGCAACTATCTTTTTGTATTGTAAATGTAGTTTTTATCTTTACTTTCCATGGACTTTTCACCTGTTCTTTTTAGGTTTTTTCTTCAGTTGAGGGATAATGGAGTGTTGGAAAGAAGTACTATTTTCCAGTTGAAGTAAAAGTTTGTAGCATATATTCTGGAATAATTTTAAGTAAGATTTCATATAGAGAAGAAATCTGAATTTTGTTTTGTAGATGCTGAAAAGGTCTGTGCCCATAACAAAGTTTAAAACTTACAGAGTTCTAATGTCAGTATAAGCAGTCAATATATGCAGTTTGTTTGGCTTTCAAAAACAAAACAGTGATGTACCGAACAGTGTGAATTCCAGTGCTCTGCTTTCCCAAAAAACCTATGCAAATTATTCTAGACAGGCAGTTTTATGTAACAATGAAAACCTGAAATCCCTAATGTTTGTTATGATAGCTTGCTGCGGTGTGTGGTTTCTTGCGATGGTATGGCAAGCCACAGACCTTCCCCGCGAATGCTGCGAGGCTTCCTTGAGGAGAGCAGCTGTCCCACTTCCCGTGGCCCTTCCGGGCCGCCCCGCATCACTCCGGCTGGCTCTCAGCTTCGGCAGCACGGTGGCGATAAAGGAGGTGAGAAGGCTCCCCGCGTGGCGACCTCAGAGGATCTTTATTCACGAGTGCCACATGGTGACCAGCGGATTCCCCAAGGCAGAGAGACTGACACCTGGCATGGGACTGGGTTTTATATGGGGTTGGGGGGGTGGAGAGAGCACATGGACTAATGGTCTCAGGGCACAGGGGCGGCGCATGGGCGGGGTTAGGGTACAGAACAAATGGGGAGAACCCGAGGGAGTGGCCAAGAACAGGGGCAGGGAAGGCAAGATAATATGGGGAGGGCAGGCAATTTAGCAAGTAAAGGAGCGGGAAAATACAGCACCCCAAAAGCTAGCTACAGATTTATTCATATTTTAAAGTTCTTTTTATTTTTTTTTTGTGTCTAATCAATGTATCTTGTGTTGAAAGTGACCTTAGAAGTGTTTCCACTCAGTTTCTGAAAAATTGTGTATTTGTTTGTTGGCTTAAAATGCCAGGTTTTTTTACCTCTGCAATTTATTGCTAAGTTGCCCTAAAAAGCAGACAAGTAATAAATTACTTCCCATACAAAACAAGGATACTTCAGTAAACCCTTTCAGAAGAACACTACAAAGCGTTCTCATTTTTTGAATTGAATGTCACCTTTCCTTGTAAAAAGTATGTTTTCCATCAAGTGTCTATTTCCCACCTAGAAGAACAGGAAAACTTTGCAACAGACTGATTGATTAATTTAACTTTGCATTTGGTTTTTGTGAATTCTGATCCTATGTATAAAATACATTATCTACTTATATGTTATTTAAACCCTATTTGAAGAGCTAAAAATCAGCCTGCAGATTCCTACCTGATTCTGTCTCATTGTTTGCTGTGATTCGTCCCTGATGTGAATTGTACTAGCAGATCCTATTTCTCTCTCGTACTTGTTGTCTTGAAGGGTACAATAATTTCTTCAGGGAATAACTGTTGGCCTGCAGGTGGTTCACAAATGGTATGTAATGATTATTTTCCACTGCTTTGTTTTCTGACTGGATAATTTTTGCAGTAAAGCAAGATCTGTTTGTGCAGACATTGGTTTATTTGCTGAGGTCGCTGCTTTAGTCCAGTCTAGGTCATGAGGTGCTGCATTATAGTACAGATAAGTGGGAGATATCTTAGAGGATCATAATCTAGAACTGGAGCAATGGCAAATTGAATTGGGGATTAATGATGGTATATGAATTACGAGCTGTATTTCCTGCAACTATAACAGCATCTGATCAAAATCAGCAGTTGTAACTACTCACTTAATGAACAGCATTTACAAAAGTATTTAGGGAACATGTACACCAAATAGGCACAAACAAAGCCAAAGAAATATGTTTTTAAAATAAATTAGGTAGTTAAAGAAAGTAAACATTTCTGAAATATATTTACCCCAGACTTTTCTGCAAGATTAATATGGTATGTGTAATATACACATTTAATATTTATGTTTGTATCATGATCAAATTAAGTATGCCGTGAACCCATACCAGAGAATCTAGGAAGGAAATTCAGACATTTGATGCCAGAAAGAACATTGAATGAACATTGAAACTGAACATTGAAAGAAAGTGCACAAAATATAGCCAAATATGTAGTGAATTGGACATACCACAGGATGTTTTGGAAACCCAGCAACAGCAACAATGGAAACTTTTTAGACTTTGTTTAGCTAAAACACAAAACAAAAGCAAGACTGATTGAATTAATTAATGAAAAAAAAAATATGTTGACCATTTACAACATAGCAAATGTGAACCAAAATAATTGAACAGAGTATAAATTAGAATTGTTTCCAGTTAGTGGATCTATTTTTACACATTGTATGCTCAACAGACACAAAGTTTTATGAATAATTATCTCCAATGGGAATGCTCAAAGCCAGCTTGGTGAGCATTAAAGATGTGAGGCTACATGTTTGATTCAAGTATGTTTGAATATAACTATTTGATTTACAAAAATTATGTGTGCACTGTCATGCCTTGCAGCATCGTGCTTTGAATGGCACAGAGTGATGAATTTCTGTTATTGATTTTACTGTGTCTAGATCTGTGTCTCACAGTTTTTATAAGTATGCCAGGATTTGATGAAGGTTGAAAATTAGACAAAGCCATCATAATGTTTCCATTAAGTTTTATCTTGTTTCTCTATTTTCATTTTCAGTTTCATTTTTTCAGTTCTGGACAAGAAAGTCACCTTACCTTTTTTGTATTGTTTTAGTAAATATTCTCACTGCTCTGTATTGAATATGAGATGAGGTAATACTGCCATGCAAGGAACATCTTCCCAATTTCAATCTATTATGTCAGTCATTAATACAAATCTAAACATTACATAGTAACCCCAGGAGCTTTTTTCTTCCCATTTCCCATTCCCTTATGCAAGCCTCTTTTAATGCTGTGGTGCTCAGGGAAGAAGCAGTGTTGAAAATCCTTGTTAGCTTTCCATAGCATGTATTTTCTGCCTGCTTTTTTTCCTAATCACTCCTGTGACAAATCCACTGTCTGAGCATGCTTTTTTGTGTTTATTGGGCATGAGTGAGTCTTTTGGCATTGCTCTCCTGCACTAACAGCGTGAAATACTTAAGGAGGAGCAGTTTCTGCTCAGATCTGAGCAAAGACTGCTTTATGCTATCCTATCAGGCATTCAGAAGTCAGTATTATTAATGGTGAGAACAAAAAGTGTTATTTGTTTATTTGTTTCCTTTAATGCATTTCCTGCTTTCTTAACTGCATGGTTCACCTCCATCACTGTTTGAGTGGGATAATACTTGTTAAATTGAAGAGATTCTCTTGAAGCCACTTAACTCCAAGCATTTCAAGGAAAACTGCCAAATGTGATTTCTTAGGGCTGTATTTTAATGCAGAAAATACTGGCAAGAGGTAGAAAGGACTGGAGTTCACAAGCAACTTCCATGTACCAGGAAAGTCAACTTTACATTCTGAAGGTTATATATGAAGTGTTGCATGTTAGCAAGTTGTAGACAAGGATGTTTATGGCAATATTTTATAACCACTTTTACTAAGGATGCATGAAGGATACAAGTTTTGACCAGTTAAAAAGATTTTTACCAATTTTTTGGGAAACAGAGATAACTGGTTACATTCCTCAGCTCATGTCCTTCCTCCAGTTATGCAGCTACTGAAAGGAGATTTTTTGAACCTTATGAAAGATGTTCATTTTATGTAGTTCTTCTATAGTAGTAGTAGTAGTTCTGTGCATTCTCTTCTTCAAGAATTTATTAGCATTTTCTTGAAATATTTTTAGATTTTTCTTTATTTGTTTGACAGTTAATCACCAGCCAAATAATCAGCACCAGTATTCCTATCAGTCCAGGATTTCTTGTATAGCTTATGAAAAAGGAAGAAGTGAATTAATGAGGACAGTTCTTCTCTGTGTGACCTATGTCATCAAAATTTCCTCTACTCAGTGAAAAAGATAAGGAATTTTCCTGATCTTTGTACTATTTTGATGGCATGTAGCAAGGACACCAGTACATCTTTTTTTACAAACAAACCTCAACAACCCAGACTAGTTCTCATACATTTTTTTCCCCCAGGAAGTTAAATTAAGGATATTTTTATTAATGCAAATGTTCCTTTTATTGTAGCAATAAGCAGAAAAGAAGTAGAAAATCAACCAATTTGCACAATATCTTTTTCACCATATAAACCAAATTTTGAATGTCAGTATCAAGCCTTCAAGGCATGAACTTTTGAAGTCACCACCCCACATTAACTAAGGAATGGTTTAGTTATCTTAAAAGTAAAATCCTTATATTTGCCAAGAAAATAAGCTGAAAGCTTGTCTGCTAGGTTTCCTTTCTTTCAGATTTCACTTTTGTGTCTATGTACACATAAACATGTCTCATATGCTTATATATTTTTAAAGTCCTACCTGGACTTTAAAAGTCTTACTGGAAAAGAAAACTGTGAGTGCAAAGTGTTGAACTATAGGTTACTCTTTGTCGACTGGAATTTGTTCATGTATGGTTTCGGGTTCCATAAGCCCCTTTGGTAACCTTTGACTTACTCCAGTTCAAAGCACTGTCTACACTGTACATTCCTGAAAATGGAAGTGCTTGACAGAGGCTTATTGTACAAACTCAGTATGGATTGTTTTCCCCTCAAGAAAACTTAGGTTATGTTATACCACAGTAATTGCAGAAAGATGACGATGTCATCTTGCCAGGCTTCTGGCAATTTTCCAGTCTCCTAAGCTTGCAGACCTCGGAAATCCATTTAGCTCCCCACAGAATATAAATTTTAGTATTTGCACATGGATTTAGCTCACAACTGAACGTTTCCTCTTCAAAATCCACATTTTTTTTCCTCCAAACACAGGCAGAATACCTGTGAAGGTTCAGAGAAAATCTGTAGAGCTCTCCTCTGAGAGTAAGGAAGAGATGCTACAGGGCCATGTAACAAGGGATGGAAAGAATGATTTTTATACTGATGTGTGCAGTAAATCACTGACTGTCACAGATAATCAGTTTTTCTTTGCTACCACCCCAGGCCTCCTGTGCCTCTATAGATGGCTGGCTCCAAAGGCACAGGGTTCCACACCTCCCATCCCATCTTTTGTAAGGTTGTCTTCCAGCCCTGTTCACAGTCACTCACAGCATACAGCCTGTCAATGCACACAGTAACGAGTGCAAAGCTGGCAGGAAGATGAGCATTAATATGGGACGAATGCGCACTTCAGCCTTCCCAGTTCAGCATTGTGTCTGTATCCTGCTTGTCACTTCACCTCCACTCATCTGCATCCTCATCCCTCACTGAGTCCGTGGCTTATGCATCCAAGGGCACTCAGGCTTCACTGCATTCACTGCATAAAAACATCCTAATGTTTTTATGTAAAAATGATGACACAGAAGGTGTTTGGTCAGCACAGAGCCAACTCAGCTCTGGGGAAGCTTGATACCCAATCTAACTCATAGGTGACCTCCACTCACTAGAATCAAAAGGGCTACATGATCCCTAGAGAGCCCTTCCAGACCCATATCTTCATGTCTGTATGCCATTGTATCATCTTCCAGATGTTTTACTTTCCTTATCAAAGCTGGAAACAGCAATTTACACAGTGTCAGGTTTCAAATCTTCCCAGTCTTCTAGTCAACCACTGAAGCCTTTTGTGAATTATGAAATAAGGTTAGTACTGGCACTCACAGTGACATAAAGAATAAGTTCATAGGTGCTTCTTTGTAGCTTTGATCCTAAGAATATGGAAATACATTTCCACACCTATTTTGCAAATGAGAGAATGAAGACAAATATAATAAACTGTGTTCTGTAGAAGAGACAAAGTGGAAATAGATGCTCTCCTTCTACATGTCAGCTTGCTCACTTTTAGGACAATTACATTCACCTTTTCATGACAGGGCTTCTGAAGTAAAATATTCCTTGGTTAACCTGCAACTTTATCCCTGTCTAAAACAGTGACTTCATAGACTAAAACTACAATATAAGTTAAAAGCATATCTCACAGGAATAAAAAAATCAGTAGTATGTAAGGAGCACTTTAATACTTGAGTTTGAAAATCAATTTAAATATACACTGACATTCATCAAATGTATATTTAAATTTGCATTCAGATGCAAAGCTATTGTGATGATGCAATTCTGGACTCTAGAATATGTAAGCAGGGAAAAAATTTACAGACTAATTACAAACTTATTAGCAAATGCAAAAAAAATTTTAAAAGTTTCTATTAAATATCAAGAAGTCCTTTATCATTGAGTATCAAGAAAAATACACTGTTACACATCTTCAGCTTTGACTGAGGTTCCTTTGTATGAGTTCCTAAACTAGTAAGGAGCTACAGATTTCCCAAACCCTTGCAAAAGCTGCAGGGAATGAATGCATTGTACTCTGCCAAGGCTCACTTTCTGCGTGTGCTGCCAGCTTACAGCTCAGGCACTGAGGTCATGCTCAGTGACATGCAGGACTGCACACTGGAGTCAGATTTAGAGTCTATAGTGCCAGATCAAAAATCACACAGTGTAAAGACAGCATTAACACCCGGTTGCGTGCTCTTAATTTTATGAAACAGTGTTTGTATGACTACACCTGATCTGGATAAAAAGTATATTACTGGGTCATCTGGAAATGCATCGGTCCAATTTTAATGACTGGGAGATTACAACCTAAAGCAGACGTTTGTCAAGCACTTTGATACGGATGTTTCCTAAGGAATGCAGGATGCCAGAAAGGAAAATTTAAAAAAAAAAAAAAAAAACAACCAAACTAAAACCCACCAAACAAAAAACCCCAAACAAAGCCAAACCAACCAACCAAACAAACGCTAGCTTGAATAATAAATATAATTATTTAAAAATATGTGAAATCTTAATCTTAAAGAAATGTGGAGTACATCAAGCAGAACTTGACTGTCCTCACCAACACCAGGACAGACAGAAAAGGCACAATCAAACTCACAGAAGTGGAGGAATGCTCTGCTCCATGTTACACGAAATGGGAGAGAGGTGTTCTTAATCACAGAATGAAGAGAGGATACAAGACTTTCCTACTTACAGAGGGTTGAAACACTTCAAATTTTGGAGGCTAAGTTTCTGTATAGCAAATCACATTGGAAATCTGAAACAAGACACTAATTAATAGGGGATCCAGTTTCAAATCTTTAAAAATTTACTTTGATTTTTACTTTGAATAAGTGAAGGCAATTTTGATCCAGAAGATGCAAAAGATGAACTACTGCAATAAGGAAGAACTAAAGCATGTGGAGATGAAAATCAGCATACATGAAACAGTTCCGTGCATTGCAATAAAGAACACAATGCTTGGCCTTCAGAAGAGAATGTAGACACTCTTAAGTAATTACACCACGTTGTAAGAGTTTACTGGTGCCAGGAGAGAATGAAGAAACAGGAATTTTTGTACGTCATTGCATCAGAAGATGAATTAACCACCAGTCCAAAACAAATGAAACATTTATTCATTTTAAGTTGGACACAGGTGCACAAGCCTGTGTGCAGCCAGAAACTACAATATTATCACTGAAAGAAAAGCCAGAGTTCATTAGGTAAAAGTTAGGTTCAGGGTTAAATAGGAGTGATCTTTCACCTATTAAGGATGGAAGAAAACATGTGGGTAAAAATAACTTGGAAACGTCACAATTTCTGAAAACAAAATTAAAAAGTTGTTCATTTTTGTAAATTATCTTCTCATGAAGAATCATTGTTAAAAGAAACAAAATACTGAGGAAGAGTTTAAGGATGCTTTCCAGCAGATAACATATTTCCCAAAGGAGTACCTGCCAGGTCTGACAGAACTGACAATTCACACTTCCAGCAAAGTTCTGCTTACTGTTAGAGATCCACACAAGATCTCTTAGCTGGCAGAAATAAGTATGTGAGCAAGACCAGAAGCTTTGTGTTGTGCCAGACATTACCAAAGATACAGATCTAAAACTTCACAATCTAATTTGAGCATAAGGAACAGAAGCAAGGGATGAACACGGTAAAGCACACAGGCAGCCAGCCCCTTTCATGGTAGTGCCAGTCTCCTGTAATTCGCAGAGGCATGTGCAGATCGGAGGAGGAGTCCATGGCGATGAGAGGAGGAGCCTATGCCCGCTCAGCCATAGCCAGAGGGTGCCCCGCTTCCCCCTCACACACACACCCAAGAGCTAGAGCTTAAAAGTGTGGTGTTTGAGGTGGCTCTGCAAGCGGCATCTGAGAAATGAGTTAGAAAAATGTAAAGACCCAGGCCTAAGGTGTCGTGAGCCTGAGGGCAAAACCTTTTGGATTGCCCATAGATACTTAAGATCGTTCATGTGTATGAGAGCAGAAGCTTATAATGGCCAACAGCTGTTGTCATGGGACATTTCCATGATATCTCAAACTACATCTGTTTATTGTCCATTCTAGTAAAAAGGGAGAGCTCAGGCCTGGGGAGAAGAAGGTTGGCAGAGCTTGTAGCCATATGTCTACTTCCTTCCCTTCAAAAAAGATGCGCTCCCCCATTTTTGACATGTTCCATGGCCCCGTTTCAGGGTCCTGATGGCACCACAGTCCTCAGGATCCTGATCCCCTTCCCAGTGCTGCCCCCACCCTGCCCGTGGCCCGCACCGCTGTGTGAGCCCCCTGAGCCTGTGCCCCAGCAGCCCTGCAGGAGCATCGCTCCCCAGCTCCGCTGCCCAGCTCCCCACATGCTCCCGCCTGCAGGCCCCTGGCTGGGCCTCAGCCCCTCCCCAGGGAGGGCCCAGTGCCCCCGGACAGGCTGTCCCTGTGTGGGACGGTGGCATGGGGCCTGGCGCCTTGCTGCGCCCAGGAGCCCCGGCCTCCCACTGCATCCCAGCACCCCGTGCAGCATCCAAAACCAGGACAATTGACACAGCTCAGATCCTCTCCAGGGCTGCTTCATTAGGAGTTTATCTTGAACCTGTGTCCTCTAATTTCTGCCTATGCATAGAGACGTGTCCTCTAGTCTAGTTGTGCTCTGCTGGTATCGTATAGACAAATGGGACAATATTTTGAAATTTTTTGCTGCATTAACATGATTTTCAGTTATTGATTTTCAGTTTACATTCAGCTGGGTAAAAAGAATGGTAAGAAATTAAAACTTCAAGAAGCACTTTTATAATCAGAGCTGTAATCTGTGGTCATGAGGACTTGGTTCATGGCTTGCTGCTGAGCTCAAAATGGTGCAGGAGTGAAAAGAGCTCTCTGTCAGGCTTCTGCAGTGCAAAAACAGAAAAGGACTTGCTGAATAAACGATGTCATTGAGAAACCAAAATGCATTTTAGCTGGTATCCGAGTGGCTGGAGTTGAAGTTCCCCTTCCCCAGAGGCAATCCTGTTGCTATCACATCTGAATTTTAGGGACTGAAATTTTAGGCACCCAGGAGATCTGGGTACTACTGAGTAGTACCTGACAAAGTTAAGGGATAGTTAAGGGATGGCAGAATCTGTAAACCATCCGCACCGCATCTCACCAGTGTGAGAAACTCCACAGACAGGATTTACTTTCCTTAGTCTTTTGCATTCTATATTTGTACTTACCCCCTTATTCATTGTGGAATTTCCAAAGGAAGGTCTACAGTTTTTCTTGCAGAAAATTCGCAAGAACTACTGCTGGCTTTTAAAATGTGAGTAGCAGGTGTTACAATCACATAATAACTTAGACTGGAAGGGACCTCTGAGGCTCAGCCCCCACAGCAGGGCTAACTCCAAAGTCGGCCAAAAGCTAAGATAAAGATGTAGCAGTCTCCATTTATAATGAGAGTGGCCAGAACACAGCTAGAGGTGGGGATTCAGTCTAGCCTTCCTCACATCTCTAGAGTTGCAGAAATCACAACTGTAGCAAAAAGAGAAGGGAAAAGGGTGACAATTAAACACTTACTTCTCCTGGTCGTATTCTGAAGCTTCACCCGTGTGCTGTCTGCAGTGCAGGCATTTCAGATATCCTCTGAGACCGCCTCCCAGACCAGTGCAACAGCCTTGGGCAGGGGCTCCCAATTCCATCCCTCTAATCCTAAATTAGACCTAGCACCAGGCGCAGACAGCACTGCTCAGCCCTGCCAACAAGAAATACGTGTGCATATGCCAAGAATAGGAGCTACACATATCAATGGAAAGTCTGTGATGAAAACACAGAGTTTAAGCAAATCCACCGTCTGTTAGCAGCTGTGCAGAGATTCACAGGATTATATTTTTGTACACTGGCACTTACATATGACCTAAATTTCACCCGAAACGGTGTCCTTTTCTGGTGCCTGCAGTGCCACATTGTTCCTGATTGTAAGGGCACAGCCCTGTGTTGATGCAGGTTTGTCTCTGAAGGTCATTAGCAACACTTGATCACTGCACTTTCCCTTCCAAATTCTATTTTCAAACTATAATTTGGAGAATAACTTTCTGACCTAGTACATGTGGAATCACTTATGTGAATGACTACAAAAAAAGACTGTGCTTTTTCTTATAATTGTCAAATTGCTTGAGATGATGTTCTTCGTTTCTCTTAATTATTTTATCATTGTAAAAAAAAGTCAGTTTTTATTGGAAAACCACTAGTTAAAGTCTCTTAAATTGCTTCTGCAATGGAATTGTGTACTGCTTTCTATACCTCTAGCACCTGATTTGTGTGCCCAGAACACATGCTTCATTAGCCCCTTTCACAAGCTAAGCGTCTGCTGCTCCAAATGTAATGCAAATCACATTTTAATGGTCACATTGACTAGATAGGAAATGCTTTTGTTGGAGCTATGACTTGTAGTTAATTAAGCCAATTAGCATGTGATATAAGCTCTTCTGGAAAGACAAAGCCCAAGAATAGCTCTCAAATGATGGTGGAAGACTTTCATGCAGATAGAAATGTTACAGAAGGGAAAGGGGATGAAGCAGAGGAAGTTTAAAAATAAATTCTAAATGTATTCTACTTTTTCTAGTTTACAGCTGTCTCAGCTGATCTTCTATGAGAAACATGTTTGTGGGGCTGAGAATCTACTTACTATGTCTGTGTAAGGAGATAAAAACAGACTTTTTACTTAGCAGAGATGATGGGCCATAACATTTCTGCTGAGATCCTGCTTATATCATGAAATTATCTGATTTATCAATTCCACTTTCTCAGAGTCTGGCCGCGAGGGTAAGGACTGTCCTTTCTTCAAAGTTATAACCGAAAAGACTCCTGAGCCTTTAATGTATCACCTTCCTTCTATCACTGTTTCTCAAAGTAATAGGTAACACTGAGACATTTTATAATTTAACCACCCTAGAAATATGCAGTCTACATGAAGTCTTAGGAATAAGTTGCATTCAGAAATTGTCTTTCAGAAGTTCTAGTAAGTTGGGTCCATGTATGTTTTGAAACATGCAATGACCAAGAGGTGTTAAGTTATGATACACTCCTTTCAGTGTGCATGATACCTGGGTTTCATTTGCTGGGAATTTTCAATCCTTTGAGAAACCTGGTTTTGCTCAATGTAAAATAACAAATATTTTGCAATCTTTCCTAATACAGTTTGAACCTTGCTAATTTTTTGCCAGTTGCTTCTTCTTTTATATCCTGGAATGAAACATTATTCCCAAACAAAGAAAAACCCGATTCTGTCAGATAAAGTAGAACTTGATTAGAATGCTAAACTACTTAATTGCTATTGGTATTTAATTTTTATTCTCTTTGAATTAAACTAATAAGAGAAAAAGTGTCAAATCAGCTGGGAGGATTTTGAACAAAGGAAACGAGCTTTTATGCCTACATTGCATTCTTATGCTTGCATTGGAAATTTGCTAACTTCTGCTGCAAAACGTCAGACTAGAAAGTTGCTGCCTATCCAGTATTGTCCCATGCAATTATGTTGTATTCTTCCTCTTTTTTTCCCCTCTTTTACTTCTTCCCACCCTGAATATACACATTACTGTTTAGCTTAATTAATTATAAGCTTGCAAGTGGCTTTAGGAGCCACTCCCTGACTGATGTAGAATTTCATACAAATACAAATGACTAATTGTGTGACAGACATCTTTTGCTTGGACAATTCTAGTTGTTCAGTCTTCATCTCAAAAAGAAATAGACTCTGCTCTAGTTCTTTCATATACATAAAGGTGCCTTGCAAAGAGATTTTTTGTCTCACATATCAACTATGTTCTATAGCTGCTCCACAGTTTCTTTTCTATTTTTTTTATGAGGATGTCAGAATGGCCATAATCTTTTGATCCGTAATTTTATAGCGCTCAGTAGCAATGGCTAAAAGAGTTTATGTTCCTCACGCCTTGATTTGGATTTAGGAATGGGGTGTTTTGATTTCTCTGACAGTAAATAAAGAGGGGGCTTTTTAGGAACATGTCCTTATCAAAGAGGTTATAGTGAAGATGCAAGTCTTCTTGAAAACTGTATAGTTTTTATAGAACAGTTAATTTTCTTTCCTCATAGAATAATCCTTGATCTTATCATTCAGTTCTGCAAAGAGCTAAATACTCTTGACTTATATTGACTTGAATAAAATGGAGGGGACTCACTGCACTACAGAATTGTGACCAGTATTTGGTAAATCACTGTTGGTCTCTCAAACCTTGCCTATACACACAGTTAAATTGGATTTAAATTTAACAGAAGTTAAATTTAGTAGCTGACAAGATTCTGTTCATCAGTGTAATTTATTGATGTTCTAAGGTTCTTTCTGTTACCAAGCCATCTACTAGATAAAGTCTTCTCATTTTTAGAAAGCTTACAAAATACTAAATCGAATCTCTGTTCTTCACTGAAGGATCACACAGTGCAAATGAGTTTGGGTATTTTTCTCATGGTGCAATGCTGCTTGCAAATCAGGATGCTAAAAAATACTGTACTTATAGTTGTTATGTTACCTATCGATAATGCTACTGTACAAGGAAAGATGTTTGAGAATTCTAATGCACTACATGAAATGACATTAGGAAAAAGAATTGCTTAATTTTAATATCAGCTTCAATTAGAAACAGACTTATACAATTAAGGAGAAAGACATTCTGGAAGAAAATATTTCAACCTGCTGAGTGGGAAATTAAAATCAGCACAATGTAAACATCACCAGCAAGATAGCTCATCATATTCAAAGCTAGTAACTTTTTATAATAACACTATTGCATATCGACACTTGAATTTTTGTGCCAGCTATTCCCATAGTGCAGCGGCTGCACATCCAGATGAGACATGCCCTAGAATTTGTGTTGGGCAGGAGTAGGGAGTAGATGTGGGCCATCCCTATGAAGTCACTGCTGCTGTTTTCCTCCCTACACCTCTCTGAGCCTGCATTGCTGCAAGAGGCTGAGCAAGAAGGGGCTCATGGAGGTGACAAAGGTCATCAGCCAGCCAGAAGGGGTTCAGAGATTACGTGAGTCATGCCATGTATGTATGCCATTTCTGCCCGGGAGCTGGGTGCTCTGACAGTTCGGCACACCCAGCACCTGCTGGTTTTGCAAAAAATTGGATGACTCTTTTACACAGCAGACCTTACGTAAACTACTGTGTGCTGTTAAATTGTTGGCTCTCCGTCCATATTGACTGGCTTTAGAGACTAAAGGTTGAATTAAACAAATGTTTTATTCCACTGTGGCTTACACCACTATGATATCTTTACTTCCAGATGTCCATGTTTTCTAAAGCTTCCTATTTGCCATTAATCTTTCTCTTACAGGCTTCCCAGAAGAGAAGGTTTGAGTCAATCTGAAATGTGGACATAATAGGATAACTGAAGCCATTTGACTGTTCATACCCATGTAGTTATAGCAAAGAATCTCTATGTTGTATGTAGCAACACTTAAGGACTGGGAAAAGATATAATATTCCACTCAAGCCTACTTATCTTATCTATAAAGAGGCTGAGGTGGACTGTTTTCATGCTGATTGAGGAGTCTGAATGTGATGATTATTCAGATTAAGATTTAGAAATATGACAGATTAAATTTTTAATGGCATTTTTCAGCACATTGGCAACAGCTCTCATCCCAGAAGAGAAATGTTTCAGATCCAATTAAAGATTAGTGCTTAATAAAGAATGCTCTTTCCAAAGGAACTGGGTAGACTACTGGATGTGCTGACTGCAGAATCACGTAGTGGACCACAATAACACACAGCAGTTTGGTTTTAAAAAATGAAATGAAACAATCACAGGAAGACTGCTTTTCATTTCATGGACATGCATTTGCAGTAAAACTTAAAATCTCTCATGGAAGTCTTTTGGTGTATCACAGACTATATTTCATTCTACACTGTCAAGTGATAAAAACGGTTTCACTATTCTGCAGTCACGTGCCTTCTGTAATCAGTATTTTATAGCTTTGTTCATTTCAGTTTCCATCAATCCTGAATTTGTGAGTTCTCTCACTTCTGAGTCAGGAAGGACTGCCAGCTGAGTGACTGACGTGTAATTACCAACTCAGTTCACGTTAGCGATTGAACTGCTAAAAGTCAACAGACAAATTAGAGCTTCTTCCAAAGTGCAGGGTGACCTACATGTGAAGAATTCTATACAGGGAGGAACCTGAGACTCAGGAACAGAAAACTTTAGAAGTGGTAAGTTGGAGGAAAATAACTACCAAAATTATTTTTGCTCTTACATGCAAACAGTGCAGAGGAACAAAGTGACCAGAAGGTAGGAAAGTGTGTTGAAGCCACTGAGCAAGATGCTGTTCTGCTGTTCAGGACAGGTAGTTTTAGATAATTCATCAGGAGATGAGATGTTCAGATATGTGCATGCACACCCAAGTTTGGTAATGATATTATCTAGCTAAATTATCTATTATTATTTTAAGAGGTTTAGCAGTGACCAGACGCTCAGAATGATAGTGTGATCAGGTCACAGATGGTTGTTTTTTTAGTCTTTATTAGTGTTCATCACAGAGCACACCTAAAATGTGATACTACCCTTCCTAAATATTGTTAACTAATTAGTTTAGACCAGATTTCTACCTTGAGGAACTTTCCATTTATGTAAGTTCTTAATTTAATGAAAATACGCATTAAAACCTGCAGGACCAGGCACAAAAGGGTAGGCATTAATTTAAAATGGTCATTTACGTTCACAGTTCTGAGTTAATTTAAAAAGAACAAGAACAAGGAGTGGGAATCTGAAATAACAGACTTCACATGGTTGCAAGTGATTGCTAAAGGATGGGAGGTTGGGTAAATCAGTGTGACTTTCTCATGTGATAAGCCATGTCACCTCATCTGATTTGAGTGGGATAACTGGAATAAAGAAATGCCATGGAGTAGGGGAATTTTAACTCAGAAGATGGAATTTTTATGTACTGACAAACCCAGATGCAGTCTACTTTTGTTTTGTTTTGTTTTTTTTTTTTAAGAAGATAGGCCGTGAAATGGTTTCACAAATTAAACTTATTTTTTGTTTTCTGGCAAGGTAGAAGAGTTTGGCTGTGGCCTGAGAAACTCTCTGCTTCCATTTCTGCTCCTGCAGAGTCATATGATAGACATTAGAAAATTTTTAAGGCCAGACTTTGGAGTGTGAAATCATCTCTGGAGAAGATCAGAAGGGAAACTTTTTCCTTTTGTATAAATGGATATATCCCAAACAAAGGAGTGTAAATGTCTTGCTAACATTCTACCACTGGTATACAGATGTTACAAATCATGTTTATGTTCATGAATATTCATTGCCTAAACAGTAGCAGGCATGAGAAAGTCTGAAGGGGAAGCTTAATAGAAACAGCCTTGGTTTTTACTATTATTATTATTATTATTTATTGTTATTTTTAAAGTGATTTCATTTTAAAAGTTACTTAAAATTCTCTAAAAAAATCTTTGATCACTATGGACACTTGTATTATGGGGTATTTTAATATTGGATATTACTGGGATTTTTTCCTGATCTAAGTGCAGACTATTAATCTAAAGTAACTGCAGTGTCTCAGAGCAGTGTTTTTGCACTAACTTCTACAGTGTTTCATGGGAAGTCCTGAAGGACTTTGGCGCATATTCTGAAAGAGAGAGGCAATAACAATCTGTCTTGGTTTAAGACAATTTAAAGAGGTGGACACTCTAAAATGAATTACCTCCCCTTAGTTCCAACCAATCCCCATCCGCCAATAAGGAACAAATACCAGTAGATATAAGTGAAAAAAACCCCCCAGTTTACTAACAAGCAAAACTACAACAGGTAAAAAATGACAGTAAATAATCTCTAGATATGAAATTGCTAAATCTCAGGAACTCTGCAAGAACAAAGAGACACCCAAATCGTTGGGGTACTGCCCCTTCCAAGGTGGCGGCTCCCGCAGCCGACCGCATGCAGGGAGACAAAGGGAAAATGGAGTCTGACCCTACCCACAAAGTGGTGGCCTGACACAGTGGTGGTCCCAAGGGGTCCTAGGGCTAGCTCAGGCCCCCCGGGAGCAACACGTGTCGATGAACCTAGGTAAAAGAAAGAAGGCGCTCTTCTCCTCGGGATAGCGTTCTTAGATCTTTAGTCCAGCGAAATCCAGGAGGCGAAGAGGTCGGGGGCTTCCTGAGGGCTCCTTTTGAACCCCCAGGGAGGAAGGGGAGGGGGTAAAAGCCCGTCACCAATAGGGTACAGCTTACATGGGGAGAAGAGGCAGGGTCCAGGTAAAGGTGTATGGTTTCGAGGGTTACAACACCACCTCGGGTGAGAGACGAGCCCAGACTTGTACAACACAGCGTTCCCAGTGCAAAACCCATCAATAACATATCAATAACCTAACCACATTTGTGCACTACAACAGTGGCCCTCACAGGTGACTGCATGGCTTGAAAAACAAAGGGAAAATGGTGTCAGCTCTCTACCCCCAGATGGTGGCCTTTGCAGGCAATGCACCTTCTTTCCCCCTGTACCTCTGACCATGTTACATGCCCTGCGTGTGCCCAGTCTGTGAGCAGAAAGGTGTGCTCTAAAGCCTCCTTACAGGTTCTTTCAAGGAAACGTTCCTTACCTCTTCCGTGCTGTGATAATTTTCTTTTTGAAGAAACAAAACCAAACCCAAACAAGCTCCTGGGTCCACAAGGATACTCTGGGTGCAGTACACACCTTGAAACTTTCTGTGCGCTCAGCCCTGGGTGTCTCAGTTGTGCCACAGCAGTTTGAGCAGGCAATGCTTAGCACTCACAGGGCCAGGATTCCTGGGCCAGCCTTCCTCATGGGCCGTGGTGCAGCATGGAATCATCTCTGGGATGCAGTTTTGCCCCAGGTACATTTACTAGCTGTTTAGAGGTGTTGCATATTTGAAATCTCCTTTGCATCCTACAATAATCTTTCAGTGCCCTTGTTGTAGTCTTTGAGGATTGTTTTATACCGGATGAAACAGGGTGGAGTTAAAGCACAGATGAAGGACTAACCTGCAATTAAGTTGTGGAATCATTCATGCAACTTAATCTCTTAACCATGCTGGAGTTTCAGGATTTAGAAACAAACTTGGTTTTTCCCACTTCTTTCCCTGGCTCCCTTGATTTTTGTTTTTATCACTTAAAAAGGGAATAGGAACATGTAGAAGAATAAAGCTGGAAAATGAGAATGTAAAGGTAACATAAATTCTTTAAAATATTTTGACCTGAACAGAATTTTATCAAATTCCTTTTATTCCTGGGACTCTACCAACACCAAATGACATTGTTCAGGCCTTGCATGACATAAAATGTGCCTGGAAGAGATGCAGCATGTCAGAAGATGTTTTTAATCTTGAATTTATTGAAGGGTCCTAGACAAATATCACAGTACCAGCTACTGAATCTCAGTTGGCAATAGGTGCTGTCATACCTTCTGGGGAAGGGTATAAATAACCTTACTGACTGGACAAGTTAAAATAAAGGTAGCCTGGAAAAGTCTTTTGTTCCAGAAAGAGAGTGAAATGGTAGCACTGTTTATATTGATTAAGGTACTCCCATCTTCTAAATTATCTGTCATTTCAGATTTTAAAAAGAGTCTGAAAGTTGCAACAAAATATATGTGAGTGCAAGTCATAGATCTTGTATTAGTTCTTGGAGTCATAATTTTGTACTGATACAGTTTTCTTTCTGCGATAATATTGTGAAGTGAGACTGAGGGTTGTAAGGAGAATCAATGGATTGCTATAAGCTGTTGATAGCATTTTGCACAGAGAAAATACTTTCTAGCATGCTTCTATAACTTTTTGCATGCTAAATCTTGGAATTTATAATTTAGAAAGTAATAATGAGGTTTTTTCACAAAATGAAATTACAGATAGTATGTTTTAATCAATATGCACAATTTTCATCTGAGTAAACAACAGATGTGGCCAAACACCTGGAGTTACACTGAACAGCATTTCAGCTGAAATGTTCCAACACTACTATAAATCTGTGAAAGAGGCACACCCTCTTTGATATACACTGTTTTTTCTAGACTCAAGTGGTTTATTGTGCAGCTGGTTATCTGAAACTTTCCCAAAGTAGTCCAAGCTAACATTGCAGAAAAACTATTCTATATTTTTTCCATGAAATACTTACATTTGTTGCAGTGCTGCGTTTTTGTTAAACCTTCTATGACTATAGCAATGCACAGGAAGCAGAGGTCACCACACATCAAACTCCACTTGCCTCCAAACTTCAGCTGGGAAGTGGGTGGGGCGTCAATTCACATAATATTGTCCCAAATTGATCTGAAACTCTGAAAGAGTTCTCGTCAGCAAATGGCCGCATATGGTGGGAAGAACATTGTAAATGCTGCAGCAATAATTGACTTCTGAGAAAGGAATACAAACATTAAAGTGTTTGTAATTAATAACCATTTCAAGATGCTTGCCATGAATTGGAAACCTTTTTGCAAACTGTCCTGCTTAACTAATCATCGTATACTAGTCCCCATAATTTGTCCAGTGCCTCTGAGAGAGATTGCAAAATGTCTGATCCATGCCCTTTAAAACACATTAATAATAAAGTGAAATCCAAGTGTGTTCATTTTAGCTCTGAAGTAAAGCTTAAGCTCCATGCTGAGCACAATTACAAACAAAGTATGAACTACCATGATGCTAACCACAGATGTCCAGCTGGTGAAAAAGAGAGTAAACTATGTTTGCTAGCACATATGCTCACAAAGTTTAAAATGTATGACTTCTCGTACTATATTTTGCCTTCCTAACAATGCACAACTTCTTGCTGATACTACAATATACTCAGCTGCATTTGGGTATTTTCATGGATATTCTGTAGAAGGAATGTTCGCAGACTAAGGACAACAATATCCACAGGACTTTATTATACTTACAAATTATATGGCAAACTCATTTTGTTTAACAGGGAGAACTTAATAATTCAAATGCAATAGCCATGAAAATGTTGCTAACACAAAGTTGCCTAAGTGTTAAGTTGTCTGAACATACAAAAGTGAAGCATTTTGTATGTATTCTCATCTAATTCTTTTATTGAAGAGGCTTCTCCATTCATTTTTTAAACAAGCACAAAATGAAAGAAGAGTTTTAAACCAAAGTCAAGGTGTTGCTTCATCTCATAAAGATGACAAAATTGCAATTGCAGCTGAAATTCTGTCCATAGGTTATGTTGCGTTCTGAGGCTGGTGCAGAAGCACAGCAGTCAGGCTGAAGAAGAGTGAGAGACCAAGCATGTGTCAGTGAGGAGCCTTGAGGGAGCAGTTGCAGAGACACTGATTAAATTTGAGATGTGAAGCCACAGCTAATTTATGAAAGTTATTTTAAAAATTGTTTGTGCATGAAGTGTTTTATCAAAGACAGTGGCTGTTTCATTATCTATTTTGTGGCTGAGAACAGAAGGGTACAAAACCTAATGACTGGGAACAATTTTGTTCCACCCTCTGAACTCCTGTTTTCAGCGGCTTTTTTTTGGCCATTTCAGTAAGCCCAGGTTGCACATCACTGAAACATTCCTTTAAATGAAGGTAAAGCTGGATCAGCACAAAGTCTCTTAACCATCAGTTTAGACTTGTAGAAAGTAGCTGGTGCTATTTCTCGTAAAATAAGAAGGGGAACACATGTGTGTCTGTTTTTCTACTGAGATACCCTGACTGGATACCTACTGTATGCACATGGCATCTCCACACAGAGGTTTTCTTCTTTAAGTGGTAGTTTGTACTACACACTCATTTGCTGACAGAATAGACAGGAGGAGACATAATTCCTAGATGGGGATTAAAGAAAGACTGGACAGGCTAAAGGAGAAGTGAATGGGATGGGACTTAGGGAAATGGCAAGTATCCATTCTAGCCACAGTTGCTTTAGGGTCCTAGGATTATTATTATTTCTTCTCTGCCTCTTTAGGGTTTTATTAGGGTCAGGCAGAGCCAGAGGAAATCCTGTACAGCACAGGTACAATACAGCAACATTGCCAGTAAGCCAGAAGGCTTGCCTGAGGCCAAAGCAAGCAGTCATCTGCTTAAGAATTTGAAAAAATTAATAGTTCAGTGCCTTTTTTGGCTAAAGAAGACAGGCTCTCCAGTGGAAGAGCCTGCATCTCTCTCCAAAGAAGTCCTCACCAAGCCGTCTTCTTCAAAACTCTCTTTTGAGGATTGTAGTACTGAAGGGGATGATGTGGTCCAGCTGTTGTAAACAATAATTCAAAAACATAATGATAATGAATCTAATAGAACAAATGCAGTAGG
Source organism: Dryoscopus gambensis (assembly GCA_013389985.1). Lineage (NCBI taxonomy): Eukaryota > Metazoa > Chordata > Aves > Passeriformes > Malaconotidae > Dryoscopus > Dryoscopus gambensis. The sequence goes on from WEIT01028724.1 coordinate 57,754, forward strand.
GTGCCACAGAAATTAAATTATGCAATCTGATAAAACTAGTATTGTAAAATATTATAAAACTCATTTCTAACAGTATCTAAAATCAATCTTAATAACTTAATGGAGAAATATGTCCATTCTGCTAAAAGTGTATTCTAGTTCTACACTAGTTGCTACACTTGACTGTAGCAAGTTTTCTCTATAAAGAGAGAAAAAGATTAATTCACATTTTAAATGATCTTTCATCCTTATGACAGTTCTTGTAACTGCTTAAAATTTCCTGTAGTTTCACCCTTTCTCCCCAAACTAGACAATATTAATGTATTCTGCATTCATTTACTATATATTCCCTCTGGTCCATATATACATTATAATATTTGCAGGCAGAACATTCTATTTAACTAGCAAGCTTAAGTTTCACAGTTTGCCAAGAAAACTAAAGGGGTTTCAGTAGTGGAGATTAAAAAGAAGAAGAAATTCCAGCACTGTAAGTTGTAAAATTTTAGACCTTAGAGCTGCCAGCTGTAATCCACAAGGAGACTGTGTTCTTAAGCTCCCAGGAACATAGACTGGGCTATTTTTTAGCAAATACTTTTGTTATGCCTTCAGAAAGGGAAGGAAAGGGAAGACAGAAGTCCCAAACCCCAGAAGAACCCTTACATATAGAGCACATAGCATTCATGAGGAGTTATTTTGTCCTTGAGTGTGGAAGGATCGTGGTGATTTGATAAGATCTGTTAAGATTACACTTTGCTTGTTATTACAGTTGAAATATAACAGCTGAAATGTTACACAGGCTAAGTCACACTAAGCCTGAGAAGATTTTCACAATGTAACATTTACATAAGATAAGGACATGGTGGTTTCTAGTTCTTTTAACTGAAATACCTTCATCTTACTATTATCATGTTATTTCTGTCTTAAACTAGCTTTTACTGTAAGATTAGGTATGTATTTTTTAAATCCATAACAAGACTTATTCTAATAACCCATTTTCTTAATAACTTTAATAAATTAGCATCAGACAAAATCCACGATGCAGTTAAGATTCCTGAAGTTACAGCTAACTTGCAGAAGTAAAGCAATGTATTCAGCACTGAGGGGTGCTGGGCAGCACATTGCTGTGCTGAGACCTTCAAAAAGGAAAACTACATCTTCTTCTGAGTAAATGAGAGGCCCAACAGTTGCCTCTTTTTTCCTCTAACAGCTCTAAGGAGCAATGGAAAACTATTTTGGGTGGGTCCAGGAAAGCCTGACTTTAAGAAGTGTGGCAAGGGAAAGAAGGGAAAGACACAGGACAACTCTACATATCTGCTTATCATGTTTTGTCTGTGTCTTTGTGGTGAAAGAGAGAAAAAGGGAGGAAAGAGGCATAAGAAATACCACAGAATATATACCTTGTGTTATGGAAGAACTCCATGTAGTCCTTAGACTGTCTGCTTTAATTCAGATTCACACAGGTAAGTTTAGTGTTAGTTAAGCCTGTGAGTAGAATTAGAAGTGAAATACTTCCTAAACCATGCTTAAAAGATTACCATATCTTCCTCTGTCATGTTCAGTGCAGCCATCACTTTATGACTTTTCTTCCCGTTAGAAAAGGGAGGCATGATTCATATGGAAATCTACTCCTACTCTGTCGTTCTTGTGGTGTGAAGTAAGCCACAGGAAAATCGAAATAGTAAACACGAGAGAAAATGGTGTCTTATACTTGTGTTAAGCTACAGATACTTGGTTTGACCCAGGGATAAGCACAGGAAATCTAAGATCCAAAGGAAACTTGACTATAAAATTTCGAAGTTTTCTTTTTGCTCCTGAAATCCTATGAATCTAAGTCCCTTCATGGCACTTCGGAGACACGTCATTAAAAAGAAAAACCCTCTTCGCTGGGCATGGAAGGAGCCTTTTCCCTCTTAGCAGTCCATATGGTGTGGCTATAAAAAAGGTGACTCCACCACCAGGAAGCCTGGCTGTCCGAAGAGCCAGCATTTAGTAAAAAACATTTTCCTTGTAGGCAGTGAATGAACCTGCTAGAAATGTTCTACTGCTGGAATACAATCCTTTCCAGAAGTCAGATTTTTACACAAATTTCCCATCAGTATCACTCTAAGAGACGGCACACTGCATTTAGTGTGAGCCCTAAAAAGCATGAACTAAAGTATAATTTGAATCCCATGTCAAAACCAGCTACTCAGTGAGGAATTACCTCCTGGAAATAGTAAAAAGAAATGTAAGAGAGACCCAGATTTCAGAAGACTTCAGGATAGTTACGCTTTTCACATTTTAATCTTTTCTGACACAAGAGAGCCACCTTCCCTGCCATCGCATTTCATCATTGAGTTTCTGTGTCGGGAAAACTGCATACAGAAGAGCCCTTATCCTCTAGCTGAAATCATGGATAAAGGGGCTTAAGTTGGAATCTCTTAGACTATAAGTATTTTTTTACTTAAATATTGAGAAAAGCTCCAGAGAATGCATCACTTTGAAATAATTTTGATAAGGAGCTATAGATATTTTGTAGAAAGCATTTTTAACATTTTTAACAAATTTCTGAGGGTTTGGGAAAATACACTTTTTCTTCAAATTTGCCAGGATTACTAGTTCAGCAAGAGCTGTCGAATGTATAAGCTTTAATAAGTGACCACTTCTACTCAGCTCAGTAGAAAAAAATTCATTATTTCTCCATTTATATTTTCTCTGTCAAATGCAAGATCCTATCCAAGTTAAAAAGGTGTATTTATTTATAATTATTATTATTATTACTCTTGCTTGTTGTGGCTATTATTTACACTAGCTACATAGAGGACTTTTACACTATTGAGATTTATAGTGTGCAAAACTTATGTCAGTTGAGATACCTGCAGTACTTTGAGTGATGAAGAGCTAGAAGAGGTGTGGTCAAGGAAAAGAGTCTGATACACGGCTTTATTCAGTTGATACAATTCAAGGGATAATTTGCTCATGTATTGCTCAGGTTTTGTGTATCTTTCAAATACAGCCTTATTCAAAATACTTTCAATTTGTCAGTAACTATGCCTCTGTCTCATTTGTTTGATCTCCACAAACTGATCTCATATAGCTGCATTTCAGAAGTGACCCTGTTAATAATTTTTCATCTTTTCATAGAAAAATGTAAAAATTGCTATATATACATTCTGAAGAAGTTCAGAGTGACATGCCAAAAAGACAGGTGACTGGAAAGAATAGCTTCACAGCTGGCCCACTTTTATTAGCATTTCCAGTATGTGAATATCTCTTATTTTATTCAAATGAAGCATGTTGTCATGCTAATGTTGTTTAATTTTCACTGTTAATGTTTATTCAATAGGTTTTCTGGGGTCATGAGTTTTCTCTTTTCCTACAGCTTGTGTCAGTCACCAGATAAACTTGCAGGTTATCACAATATCCTGGACATGAAAACAGTCTTAGTGCATTAATTTTTTCCAGTGCTGCAAACTTGGCATCGGTAGTTTAAAAGAGTATATCTTTGAAAAAAATTGTTTCCTTTGACTTCTATTCCTATTCTCAACACCACAGCGATCTGTCAGCTTTATAACCATATTGTGCATGGATGCTTCTCCCTCCTTTGTGTTTCATCATGTATCATTTCCAAATGCTCTGGAAGCGCTCAGTAAAGCTGCACAATATCCCTTTTTTGAAGACTTATTGCATGCAGGTTCTAAAGCTGCACATATTTTCTGTGGATGCTTGAGTGCTTTATCACATCTCCCTCTCTTTTTCCTCTTTTAGTTCACCTGTGGCCCAAGCTATCTTATTCAACACACTTTTGTTGGGGCTCATTACACTGTCATTTTTATTTTTATGGAAGTTTTCCTTTGATGTTGACTGTGAGATGAGTAGATTTCCTAATGAAATGTACATCAAAGAGTTTGTTCACTCTTTCATAGATGTTCTTTGGAGAGAAATGAGGGAGAGACATCTTGAAAATTAAATTTAAATTACTCCTGAAAATTCATAAGCTGCAAACTGCTCATCTCAGTAAAAGTTCTAGCCAATGGAAAAGGCCAGCTGGAAGAGTGAGCCAGGATCAGCTCATGTGAGTGGGAAGATGGAAGGGGTTAGTCAGGCCCTTCCACAGCCAAGAGCTTTAAGAGATTTTCGCACCTACTGTCATCACTCTTCCCTCTCCCACTCCCTCGAGCTATCCTTGTGGTTTTTTCATTGAGTTCTTTTCAACCACTGCCACTTCTTTTCTGGAGCAGCAGAAGCCAGCAAGCTTTAGCCATATTTGCCCCTTCAGGTCATGCTCGCCCTGCCTTGGCCCATCACCTCCATGGAGTACTGACCCCTCACAGCTCACCTGTGCTTCCGGCTGCCTTTCTTCGGTCTCCCCTTCCTCCCATTCCATTCACCCTAAGCTGCATTTTCACCCAGCATCTTATTCTCATTGACACAAACTCTTTTTTATGTTTCCCCTGGCAAAAAAAGAATTCACTATGTGAATAAAAATTATACCTGAATGCATGTCCATGAGAGACAGTGAGAGGATAAAAAGTAAAGAACAAGGAAAGCTACTACAAGGCCTGATAGAAGCAAAGGTACCCACTGAATCCTTTTCTGACTTCACTATGCTAGTGTGCACAAAGACAGGAGACATGGAAATAATTCAAACTGGGAAACAATAGGAGAAAACCTGAATATGAGAGGAAAAATTCAGCATTTCATTGTCACAGACTGGTTTATAATACTACATGGAAGACTGAATCAGGAATTTATGTTGAAGGAACATAAATTTAAAGGAATACTATTAAGGGCCTATGAATATGGGAAGAGGGAACATGATAAGGTCATTATTCACCTGGAAGAATAATGTCTTTAATATTTTGCTATTAGACTGACCTAATATGTAATGTATCATAGAAAAAATTATTTGTCTTACAATAATTCTAGATAAAGAGATTCAATAGCATTTTTTTGCAGGGATGTAAATATTATAGCTGAAATATAGGTTTAAAAGGAAAGTGGAGAAATGTGCAGGTGATTTCGATCCACCATTTTTACTTTATAGATAATTGTATGGATGATTCAATTGCAAATGACACGCCTGATTGTTTTGTTATGTTAAACCGTAAGTGCTTCATAAACCTAGGGAGTGAATCATGGTAATGACACACTCCCAAAATCATAGACTGGGGGACTTGCTAAAAACTTGTAAAAGTTGCTTTTATGAGTACCTGCATTGAGTATTAAAAAATTGTTGTATCACACCTTGCAGCAAATAGCTTCAGTGAGGCACTAGAAATACGTTTATTTTTACATGTGGAAATTAAAGCTCTTCCATTTTAAATCTGCTTAAATTAAAGTGGGCAGTTCACAGTATTGTTCCATATAACAAGCTGGACAGTCTGACTGTTTGTGGAGAATATCTGTAATAGAGATCCAAATCTTGTGCCATGTTGATAATTGTGTTCTGTTTCATTTGCAGAAAGTTGCCCTAGTAGTAGCAACTACTCATTTTGGTTAAGTTATGCAACTGCTCCCGTTTGTATGGCTCTTTTGGATCATATCTGAGTGCAGGCACCTAATCAGTCTCCTGACTTCCATGTGGACCTGGAGAGCCATTGGTTGATAGAGCTGTTGCTGAGGAAGGGGACCAAGCTGACACAGGCTGAGCTATGGTTTTGAAACAAAGAGGTTTTGTTGCTTCAGGGTACTGACATATGATAAAAGCACTATTTCTAGTGACAGTAGCATCAAAATAAAGAAAGAAATAGTGTATAATGGAAACCTCAGGTCATATGGTCATCTATTCTAATATCTGTAAAAGAATAGCCTTCTGTGAAATGCAGGTGGTCCACAAAGAGATGGATATAAAATGCCTAAATCAAAATACAAGCTTCAGATAATGGCTGAAATAGGTCCCCAGACGATCCCCCTTCCTCGAACCAACTCTGTACATGTCAGCCTGTAAAAGGGAAGAAAGAAACACAGATAATTTTACAATACTAGTTGTGAGAGCTGAGCATCACCAGCGGATGAGACTGCTTCAGACCTACTGTTGTTTTAGGAGAATCCAACACTAAACAATGCTAGCAATGGCACAGATGAATCTTATAAAACACATTTAACTATTAAAGGTCTTGACACAAAGGTGAAGTAATTCCAGCGGTCCTGCTGGACCACATAAAAGTGATATATGATATCTAACTAAGATATTCATACCAGGTGCAAGTGACAGATGCAACCAGCATGATGGCAGATCAAGAGTTCTTGTAAATCTCATCAGGAGAAGCCATTTATTAAGGGCTTCAGCATCTCCAGCTGTTTCACGTCAGCAGATCTGACTGAATTTCTCTGTTAAAAGACCTTACAAAGTTTCTGTGATTATCCTAGTCCTTCTTCTAAATTTTTGTTTGTGGCTGATGAGCTACAGGAAAGATAGTTGAAAAGTTCCTTGATACACAGACCTTATTTCCACCCCCATTTTGGTTTCTCTCTGGCTGTATTCAGATGTTTCCCGAGGCAAGCCTTTTCCAGCTGAGGAACAGTACACAGCACAGATATTTTGAACAGCAGGAAAGTATATGTGGAACTGCTTTTTATGTCACTTTTCACATGCAGCAGTGCTCTTGGTGAGCAAAAAGCTGAAATTGCATGAATTGTCCCCTTCTGAACATGTGGAGAGTAGACTGAAGCATTAATTCACATCTTCCCAGTGAAGGTATAGTACAGTCTGTGAAAGCCGTGGGCTGCATTAGTTGCCTGTGTGACTCTGCAGTCACTTTCTCATAGTCCCTGCAGAATGGGTTCTCTCTGAACTGGGCCTGACCTAGATATCCATTCCAATGTCATTGCAGACATCTTAAGACATTACAAATTAATGATAATCCTAGCCAAATTTAGTAAAGCAACTGAGCTAGTATAAATTGCACAGCTGGGCTGAAAAATTAGTTTCTTGAATGATATTCATGTTATTGTTATACCCATTATCTGATTATTACAGATGACACTATTTATATATAATGAAACAAATGTGCTTTTGCTCAGTGTTCAAATTTGTTCTGTGTTTTCAGTTAAAATCCTCAGTTATGGGAGTAGCCATGAAGTGACAAGGGCTGACCAAGGGGCAATCCAGGCTGGGGGATGAACAGATAGAGAGCAGCCCTGCCCAGAAGGACTTGGGGGAGCTGGTGAGTGAGAGGCTGGACATGACCCAGCCATGGGCACTTGCAGCTCAGAAGGCCAAACATACCCTGGGCTGCATGCAAAGCAGTGTGGGCAGCAAGGGATGGAGGGGATTCTGCCCCTCTGCCCTGCTCTGGTGAGACCCCACCTGCAGTGCTGCATCCAGCCCTGGGGTACCCAGCACAGGAAGGACATGGACCTGTTGGAGTGCATCCAGAGGTGGACACCAAGATGATTAGAGGGATGGAGCACTTCTCCTACATGGAATTGTCTCCTCTGAGGCAACTGGGATTGTTCAGGCAGGAGGAGAGAAAGCTTTGGGGTGACTTAATTGCAGCCTCCCAGTACTTGAAGGGAGTCTACAGAAAATATGGAGAAAGTTTTTACACGAGCATGTAGTGACAGGGCAAGGGGGAATGGCTTCAAACTGAAAGAGAGTAGGTTTAGATTAGATGTTAGGAAGAAATTCTTGACTGTGAGGGTGGTGAGGCACTGGAACATCTTGCCCCATCCCTGAAAGTGTTCAAAGCCATGTGGCATGGGGCCCATGGTAGAAGGGTTGGAATGAGATGATCCTTAAGATTGCTTCTAATCCAAGCCAGTCTATGATTTTATGATTCTATGATTCTATGATTCTGTGACTCTACTCTGGACAATGCAGACTGTCTGACATGAGTGGCAGTGACTCTGGTACACCATGTCTGGATTATATAGCTGCCACAGTACCAGCCATGGCTGGATTATGCCAGCCACAGACCACAAGATTTCACTAGGCACACGCCTGACATGGGAACTCTAAAGGACTACAGGAAACAATTTTAAGGGTCCAGTGAAAACAATATGGCAAAGAATCAGGAGATGGGGCTTTGGAGGCACCAGGGATGGACCAGTTGGACCCCCTGAAAATAATTTCTTTAGCTACACTGAAGTAGCTCCACCGACTGCTGAAAAATAAAGGTTAGAAAACTAGGTTGCATCTCTAAGGAACACAAATTAGTATTCTTATTTATTTGGAGTTTTTGAAGAAGAGTGAAAATGACCATGCTGTTTTATATACATAAGGCTGTAACATGAAGAAATAATAAAGAAAAGCAACTGATGTGCAAAACTGGTCCATTACCTAATGTTATTCCAACCTCCTCTGAGACTGGTGGTTCCTGACTAAGGATTGTTTATAAGCTGGTGATGCTTCACTCTCAATGCTACTTCATGAGCTATTTAAATTAAAGTTAGCTTGCCCATCTCAACATTATATTGCAGTCTCATACATGATGCCAGTGTAGAAGTATACACCTCAGATCTCCAACATCCAGGTCAGTTATGGTTTGTCAAGAAACTATTAGAAGAGAATTCACAGTGAAAGAACTGTCTTAAAAATTTCTTCTTTCGTTTCTATTTTTTCTTGCACAAAGGGCAGTCTTGTATTTTCAGTCTGCATAGCCTCAGGCAATTCACACAGTACAGAATAATACTATTCTACTGAGAAATGAATTACAGTGAGAGGTATTGGAGAGCTCTGTAACCTCAGAGAGCATCAGGAAGTTAGAGTTTCACAGAGGTGTTGCAAAACTCCCCTTTAACCAGGCATTACAAAGTCACAGTTAAACCTCTGTGAGGAAACCTATTACTCACTGAATACCTATCCAGGTTATTCAGGAAGGACACAGGCCCAGAATCATATCTACTGAAACCTTGAGAATGGATTTAAGCATATCAAGATCCATTGCCTGCATGTTTTCTAGCCATATTAGTAGCTGTAGTTCTGCTTCTACTCCAGCTTAAAGTCTCTTTGCTCTTGGGGCACTTTGCCCTCCTTCCTTTTTCAGTGACTTGAGCATCTTGAGCATCTTTAGCCTCTTGGAAGGAGAGGGCAGGTGTCCCACTGCACTGCTGTTAAGCACTGCTTTTGTGCATCTACTGACTTTGCCCAATTAGGAACAGGATCATCAAGAAACCAACTGTGTGCTGAAAGCCTAACAGGAATTTGTAGAGCTGTCAGGGAACCTACCCAGTCTGAGCATTCACGAGACTCTCTGGCAGTCTGGAACCGAAGCTCCTTCCCAGCTCCAGTGAGCCCACGGGTGCCCCTCTTGGCTCCCCGCACACCCCCCTCACACAGTCAGACCAGGCTTCCTGACCGGTTTAATCCCAGGTTTTCCATAGCAAATTCTGAGGTGTCTCATTCCATGAAGCCATTCATTCACAGTGCAGTAACACAGAAACAGCCTGAGCTGGTGCCACCGAGGAGAGACCCCAACCAAGGAACCCCTGGGCTTTTATACCCTCACAGTCTACCCGGGTGCAAGTCTCACTTTTCCTCACTTCCTGCTGTGTCTGCAGTGTTAATCCACCTGGCTGGCACCACCTTCTTTGTGCCATTTGTTTGCCAAAGGGTTGGCACTTCAAGGCCTCTTGTCTCGGGCTTTCACCCAGAGCTTAACCTGCATCTCAGTCTGCAGTTTGCTAATAGAGCCTACCTGCACCAAATGTATTCCTCAGCAGACCATGCCTTCAGGCTGACAACTAAGGAACCTCCATCAAAATTGGCTCAAAATCAACTTGGGCAAAAAATCATTATGTGACCATCTGTGATTGCTGCAGACCCTGTGCAGCTTAGTGGGGAGCTGTTTCAGCCAGTTTCATTCTAGGAAGGTAGATAGCTTTGTACAGCTCTCTTCTAGATGACTTGCAGCATTTTGCTGTTTCTGTACAGGGCCAGTATGCCTTACCCTTGATAGAGCTCTCTCTGATGCTTTTTTATTTCTTATAACTAGTCTCTAGGGTACACCATAAATTTGTAGAGGATTATCCTATCTCTTTTTCATTTGTCTTTTCTTCCTTGTTCCCAATTCCCAAAGCCCTGTGATTAGCATTTTGAATGTATTCCTTTATATGCCTTAGTTTGCACATTACTGGCTTTAGCCTACCTTTCCTACTTGCAGCCTTCTGAAGTCACACCGATGACAACCAATTAATTATATAATTAAATATAATAAATGAATAACATTCTTATTTAATTGACAACTGTTTTGGTTGGCATCATATAAAGACTTAATCTGGCAATAAAATACTTCTGATTAATTCATTGTCCCTACCCTACTAATTTTACAGGGATTTCTACTGTGGAGTCTTAATTGAGAACTTTTTTGGGCAAGTGTACAAACTGAGGTGTCTTGCAGTGATGAGGCCTTACTCTAATTTTTGCTCATTCACATACTCTCTTCCCCTCTTTTCTGTTGGCACCTGAGGTGGATTCATATTCTGAGCAATCATTTTTAGGTATTGGATACAAAATATCTGCCTAGTAATCACCTGCAGATGAACCTGGAAGGTCCCTGACCACTTAGATTATCATCTATCATCACTTACAGCCATTCTCTCTGTCAGGAGCGCTAGATTCGTTCCCTTTCCCAGCTCTCTGAGAATGCCACTGGAAGAACCAATGACACTCTTCTCTCAGCAGTCAGATTTGTCAGTATAGGAATACTTGGTTAAGTTTTTGTTTTATTGTACTTTTTTTAAAAGTATATTTTTAGAACTATCTCTGATCAAATCACCATAGGGCTCTTTGTCTCCAAAGCTCAAGTTTGTCTCTCACTGTCCATGCTGACTAGTGCCAAGTCAGAGTGGCTACAGTGGCAAGGTAGCAGGGATGTGCTGAGGCAGCAGCTCACAAACTTTTGATTCATAATGCAACCCTTAACAGTGCTATGCTCTGACTTCAGCTCTAACACTGCTTGGACCTCCAGGTGTCCATCCTGAAGCCCCAGAGCAGACACTCATACCTGTCTGCCTGCTTAGTTCCTTCACAGACTTATCCTGACTGGCATCTTCTGTGTCTCCCAGTGCACAGGAAGATTGCTCCTGTGGGAGAATGGCACACAGACTCTAGCACCTCCTGTGAGAAGCTTGCAGCCCAGCTGAGGACAAAGTCCTGACAAGGGGCTCTCTAAAACAGACATGGAGAGCCCTTATTGAATGTACAAATACCCCGAAGTGTCAGTTCACAGCATTGCTCCATGCCAGAGACAGGAGGATTCTTTTTCTCCACCCTCCATTACAGGGCCCAAGAGCCAAATACCCTCACTGAACAGACTGTCTCTTGCTCTCCAGATGTTCGCCCACTCCTGGGCAGTGACATTGGAAAATGTTTCATGTAGCAGGAAGTTAAGCAGTTCCTGCACATTCCTGAAAGATTTTAATGAGACTGGGGCTCATTAAAACACACCCAACTCTCACACCATGGGAACTGAAGTAAGGGCATAAAATACTAGATCAGTGTTACTGCGAGTGAGAGGGTACACCAAGCCTTGTCTGGAAAATCAGGAAAATCATTCTGGCACTACAACACTTAAGAAGTCTTCTGAAGCCCGGCTCAGCTGCACAATCTGAAGAGAGAGAAGTATGATGGAGGCCCTAAGTAGGCAGTAATAAGTAAATGAGACAGCCTTGCTATCTGTCTCCTTCTTATACGCAAAGCCTGATATTTCTTTATTCTCGTCCTTCCATCAAATCACCGCCACCAACTTCAGCAGATGACCACTAAAGTCTGCAAATCAGTCACTGTGATGTGAGTCCATGCCTCTGCGGGAAACACAAAAAGGCCCTTAAGGTGTGGGAAAAAAGCAGGTTTCAGAAAATGAAGCACAAGAATTTAGGATCCACTGTACAAGCTAGAAGATAGAGGAAGATACACTTATAAAGTAGAGCAAGGACACTAAAGCAATGGTTAGTCTCTAGGTCTAGCTGAGAAAGGATTTGAAGTAGCAGAAAATATGCTTAGCAAAATAGATAAGTTAAAACATAATAATGGAATATTGTACGCTATTATATAAGGCATACAAGCAAGTATTGTTTGTATGTGTATGCATAAGGATAGGCTAAAACAGTTGTCTATAAATTTTAGATGCTTGTTATTGGCTAGAAAGCCTTCATGAACCCTCTGTAACCAGGAAGTTTTTGGATGCCTGAGGCTACGTGAGCTATGTAACCTCTCCCATACCTCAATTCTGTATATGAGACTGATGCTGGAATAAAATAATGAAATAGCTCCTGACGCATTTGCCCAGTCTCCCCGTCCCGTTTGAGCTGGGAGGAAAAGAGAATGCTCTCCGACATGCCTCGTCTTAGCTGAACTGGTCACTCTCCCTTTAATTGTCTAGTGAACATGTGCAGAGATCAGCATGGAAATCAAAGGGTTCTTTCAGATGCTGCTTCCTGGATGAATTCATTCCCTATTCCTGAATGAATGTGTTCAGAGTAGGGAAATCAGTTCACAGATCTTGTCCAGAGGATGGACTTCAGGAGAAGTGAATAAGCAGACTAAATTGTATATTGACTAGGAGGTTCAAAGAGTCTACAAATGTAGACTTGTGTTATTTATAATCTACTCCACATGGAATTCCCCCTTAGGCCTGCCCTGGAGCTATCTCCATGACTCAGAGAGAAGACCATGAATACAGAAAATTCTGGGTTCTGCAACAAGGGAGAAATCTGACAACTTCCACAGTGGCATGTGGTCTCTCTTTGTGGTTAAAGTGCCAGATTGGCGTGCTGTACATTTCACTGAGAATGATCAGGTGTTCCTGGCACAAGAGGTTAATGATCAACTAAAATTGAAAATATTTGCACTTTTACAACCACATTTTCCTGTCCTTCCTACAGTGCCTGCAATACCTCCTCCATGTGCTGGTGGAGTGCCCCTCAGCTGTCTGCCGGTCTCCCTAGAGTCCCACCATCCCGCACCTGCAGGAGCAGCCAAACATAGCACATTGCTGCAAGCCTGTCCAAACCAGCGGGGGGCCACACAACACTGATGGCGTGTGAAAGCATCCATCGCTTGAAAATCTCAAGCTGAAGTCCTAGATTTTGAAGGTTAAATTTTAGAGGGTGTGCATCCTTATTCCTAAATCTTTGTTCCTGCCCTGAAGGACACAGTGGACGAAAGCCACTTACTAAGTCTTGTTTTCTTTCCAAACAAATCCTAGAGCTTTAAGCACACTTTTTATTCGTCATATGACTTTAAAGAATAAGATGAAAGGGGCTATCTTTATGTTCCCTGTATATCTTTCAGCAATTTGCCTAGCCCAAGCAGGAATGGTAGTATTTATATCCTCTGTATTTCACAGAGTACTCACTCTGTGGCCAGAGGGTCTATGTATGATTGTTATTTTTGGTTCAGCTTTCAGGCTTGCACATTGCAAACAGCTTCTTTTTTTTTTTTTTGAAGGGAACAGTAAAAAACTTTGCCTTTGACAATGTCTGTGTCTCTTGACTCAGTGTACTTTTGGGAAGCCATCTCCTCTGGTATTCACACTATATCATCCTCCACCACAAGACAATTTAAAATAAGATATTCCCAGTCCTGCCAGCTTTCTCTAAACAAAGCCTGTGAGTTGAGAATGAGCTCAGTATGTGCATGACGTGTATTGGCATAGACACACCAATGGGAGGGAATCCGTAGGGTAATTTGGGATATCCTAGGAGACTTTGGGGAGAACTGTGGACCTCTCACTGGTCTTCCTTCAGAGACCTTCATTTTCCTTCATTTCAGTAATGCACTTTCACCCTCAGACCATCAGCCTTCACAGACCCCAAATAAAACACTGAAACAGAATGCCTGGGCAGCAGGGTTTCCTATTTCTGCAGCTGCCACAGAGAAATGGGATGAGGAGGCAAAAGCAAAGATTTATTCACCGTGAGGTGGTGTTTTGAGGTGCATCTGCCTCAGGAATAGCCAACACAGGTCCTCTAGCAAAGGTACAGTAAGGGTTCTGATGCAGGAGAGAGCTGCCTTTTTTTTATAGCCAAAGCTGGCCCCAAACTTGATAAGGAGAAATATGGTATTCTTGTATCTTTAGCATTGCTAAAATCTCTATTTACTGTTGATATGAGTAAGTTTATGTGACTAAAACGTACATCAGAATATACACCTTGAAAAAAATGACAAATCAGATGCTTTTTAAAAGTGCCTGAATGAATAACAGAGTAACATGAAATTTTTATTTGGAAGTGTCCATATAATTTAAATGCCATTTAGATATAACTAATGGTTTGAATCTTGTACAATGTTTCAGAAGCATTCACATACCTGATTCCCTTTAACATGTGAGACTATAAGGCATACAAATATCTTTGCAATAATTTTTAAAGGTCTCAAATGCATATTAGCACTGAAAACAGAACTTTGGTTTGTGGTTTTGTTGTTATGAACTTTTATTTACAGGCTGCCTGTCTTTACCAAAAGTTTGTCCACTGGTTGTTGGCTTTTTTTTTTTAATGTTCAAGCACTTTGAATAGTTTTGTTTGTCCTCAGTGTAACTAATCTCACAGATGGATGATTAGGCTTGCAGAATTTGTTTATATTTATAAATATTTTCTCTCATGGCTGAAACATTTTTGAGGGAGAAGTTTCTGCTGAAACACTCCCTTTCTTTATAGAAAATGTATTTGTGTTTTGTTTGAAGGAGGCCACGTGCCTTGGCTAGGCTGGCATGAACTGATGTATGGCTGCACATACAGTACACGATGTACTTTTTTTGGTCATTTTCTTCATCTCTCCCAGTCTATACTTCTTTTATTCCCACAAACTTTAATAAATTGAAAAGGAAATCCTGTGAAGGCTGGAACTTTAAAACCAAAAATGCAGCACTTGAAATGAAATAGTATGATCTCATCTATCCCTAATTTTTAGTGCTTTTTCTATGCCCAATAGACAGCTTTACTTCTATAAAACTTGAGTCCTTGTCAGCCTTGAAAATACTACTTATTGACTTTGTCACTTGTATTTACTTTAAGGTATTGCCTTTTGTATATGGCCATACACAATGAGTTTCCAAACAAAATATTTAGTATTTTTTATGTTGATCCACAGATCTAATTCCAAACTATTCTCCAGTTATGCATAAGTGAAGGCAAAGTTTTTCAATGTACTGTGGTACCGTTTTGCACTCCTGTACATCTGACATTAGAATAATGTGCACTGGGCTTTATCCAACAGAGAGTGGCTTTTGTCTCTGTTGATCCTGGACATTTCCAGAGCCCCCCAGGATCTCTAGTCAAAAAGTCTATTTTTGATTCTAATGGGAGAAAAGTGCTTCCTTCTATGGCAGCAGACTGCCAAATTATGCATCCCATGCTGGCTTTTCCTGACTGGCACTGCAATAATAGCTATCGTAAAGATTTTAGTCTTTACCTCTAAAGCCAGTTTGGCATGAAAGATTGATAAGCTGATGACTCAAAACCAAATGTAGTATTTCGTAAGAGAACATAGGCAGAAAGAGCTGCTGATTGTTTTCCCCTTTTGCACAGTAAATGAACTAACTAGCCAAATCCATTGTTAGGTATCTCTTAAAGGGCTTATGTTTTCCCATAAATAACCCCTGCAAGTTTTGAAAATGAAATCAGCCATCACAAGCAGGCTTTTGAACATGCCACCAGGGCTGAATGCAGTCAGCATGCTCAAGAAATCATCTGTCATGATTCAATCAATGAGCCAGAGCAAAAATCTAAGGAAAGGCTGAAGTAGAATAAAATAGCATAAGGTTCCATGCATACAGTCACTTCAGAAGATGATTAGTACAGCAACAATTACATACTTATAGTACCCTCCATATTAAAGGAAAAAAAAATACTGAAATGGGAAGAATTTTATATTTATCAAAATAAGCTGATAATAATATCATAGCTGCAGCCAGAGATGTAGGCAGCAACAGGAAATTGCTGGGCTGCTTCTGTTGATACCTTCCAGTACTGTGGATCCAAAGCTGGAATAGATCCCTGATTCACTGAAGTACTTAAGCATGTATTTCATTCTCAGTGAGTTCAAAGAGACTTAATCTTGTCCTTAAAGTAAGCATCTGCTTAAATATTTAAACTGAATGAGGACCTAACTTGATCCCATTTTTATTGGAAACATCCACTGACTTCTGTAACTGCAGAATTAAACTCCTAAATAAGACTTGCAGAACTGTGGATCTGGGCTTTAGTCATTTACGTATTTTGCTCTAAGCACGTGTCCTGAGTAGAGGATGTCCATCAGGAGTATGTATTTATCCAGTCTTGGGATAGCTAACTGATCTCTTCTCTGTAGTGATCATGGACAGGATGCAAGGGAATGGCCTGAAGTTGTGTCGGGGGGCTTTAGGTTTGATATTAGAAAAAAGGTTCTTCACTTGTTGGGCACTGGAACAGGCTCTCCAGGGAAGTGGTCACAGCATCAAGCCTGACAGAGTTCAAGAACTGTTTGGACAATACTCTCAGGCACATGGTGTGACTTTTAGGGATGTCCTATGCAGGGCCAGGAGTTGGACCCGATGATCCTTGTGGGTGCCTCCCAGCTCAGCTTATTCTGTGAGTATCTTTGCTAGAAGTTTCAGCTGATTAGGATGGTAGAGCCTGATGCAGCAAAACAGCTGAGCGTGACTGTACAAGGTGGATAATAAGATGAAGCTGGTTGGTTTTGGTCTAGCAATGCTCTGAATAAATACCGTAGTTCCCACTTACTCCCAGCCTGTTCTCCCGGAGGCCAGATGTACCTATAAGGACATAACTAGGTGGAACAAGGTCATAAGGTTCATGGGGTTGCAGAGCAAAAGGGGCTCTGGTGTTTTGCAAGGATTCGGACCAGAGGCCCTGCTGCAGGGGCGGGCAAGGCGGAAGCAGTGGTGAAAGTTTTTTGCACAGCACACAAGGCTCGATGCCTCTTTATGTAGCCCCATTAAAGTCAATGAGAACGAAACACACACTTTGCTCTGCAGAGATGGGATTACTCATGCGCCTAAAATTAAACATGTGGTTAAGTGCTCTGCTGAATCAGGGCCAGAGGGATGGAAAATAAGCACTGCCAGTACTGATTCTCCCCCATCCTCTTTTCCACACAGCTGCCTCCTGACGCCTGCTGACTCTTTTGTAAATATGGGCTGTAGCTATAGTACTATATTAATTACTAAAAGAAACTGGGCCATATCCAAAGTCCTGGCCTCACTGAGGTCTTACTTAGACAAAATTTCCATTAACACCAAGTTAAGATTTGACTCCATGATCATAAAAATGGGATTCTGTAGCATAAGAATGGAGTTGTTCCTAATACAGTGGATGGAGATGAGGTTTCCTATGACAGAATCAAATTGGTAGGAAACTACAATTAAGAGGTAAGACTGGAGGAAAGGTAAATTTTCTACTGGGAAATATACATTAGAAAGCTTCTTCTGCACTTTTCTTTTGAGTGCACTTAATCAGTTAACTTGTCAAATATTTTAGCATAAATAACTCTTATAGTACCTGAGAAAATGACATGTTTGTGCACAGCAGATTTATTAGTAACACATTTGCTGATTTAACAGGTCTGTCGATAATTATTAATTTGATCTAACATACAAAAAGTTTGTGGTTGCATCAAATTGTTTCTTTAGTTTTAAAACCAAAAATGCAAGCTAGAGTGTGGAATCTCTGTCTGAATCAGGGAAAATGTCATATGTGTGTGTTTGACATAAATGACTATTCATTTGACAAGCATCTGGAATTTATGTTACATAAATTTGGTAAGTCACCATATTTGTACATTTCCTCACCACTTTCAGAAGGATATTCCAAGAGTTACATTCAACCTTCTTTTAGAATAGGCTATACTTCCTCTATCCATGTAAGCATCCCATGAGAAAACAATTGAGATAAAGAATATCATACAAGAATATGTGTGATACTACAGATATTATAGTTTAATAAGCTCTGTGTGTTATTTTTGTATAAATTATAAAGTTACGGATTTTCTGATAAACATTGATGATAAGGCTTTGATGTGCATTCTATTATCTTTGGAAATATGGGCATTTCTGACTGAAATAAGCAATGAAAAGTAGACAACATGTAGAATTTTTGAAAATGTTGTCTTCCCCTCTCACAGTCCTAGAAAGTTTAAAATATTTTAAAGCTGCTTACCATGTGGTTTGTTCTGTTAAATTAAATCAATATCAGAGTTAAGACCCAGGAATTCCAAGAATTTTTGCACAGGTCATTTAACTTTTCTGTTTCTCTACTTGTCACTGTGTTATCAGTGTATTTCTGATAACTGCCTTTGAACAAGCAAAGTAAAATAAAATTAGAATTATAAAAAGCTTGATGACATTAGATAGAATCTGGAAAGTAAGAACAAATTATGATGTCAAATATATAGTAAATATAATATATAGTATACGTAGTATACTATATATAGTATATATATAGTGTACATAGTATAGTGTATAGTATACACTACATATTAATTTACAATAACCAATAATAACAATGCAATGCACAACAATCCTTGGAAAACCTGGTGTCTTTCATTACTGCCAGGAGATCTGGGTGTACAAGAGAAGATACTCCAGCTACTCTCTTTTTAATGGAAAAAGTGTGTTGCCAGGCTGGGCACTTATCAGTGAGGCTTTGTTAGATACAGACTAACCCCAGGAAATGCAGAACTGGGCACACACTTCTGCCATGCTCCAGAGGACCATAAAGCCTCTACAACCATACTTCAATATTTAACTCCTTCTTTCTTGGTTCTTGCCTTGACAATCATTGTGGGAAAATGCAACCCAAGGCAGCTGGTCTGGGTTGCTTTTTGTCAATGCTCACATATTAAATGCATAGATGTTAGGCCTGTGGTGTTTTTTTTAGGTGTAAGGGGTGCAAATATCGTACAAATCAGAAAATAATGTCTCTTCCCAAAATGAAAAGAACTCAGTCTTCACAATGTCCATATCTTGCAAGAGCCACTTTGCTTTAGCCATTGTGCCATACTTACGCTCATCCAGTTGAAATCTGAAGATGGAGAGAAGCAGATCCATGTTAAAGTTCTTGCCTGTAACAGACAGCTGAAGAACGCAGTGGCTAAAACCCAAAACAGCTACTGTCTGTCAGACTTCCCTGTTGAACAATAGACCTGGGAGCTTGTGCTTGCTTTTTTTGGCTGTAAAAAACCATTGTAAGCTGAGCTCAAGTAAAATGCATTTTAAAAAATACACTTTTTTCCCCCATCATTACTGTTTATAAGGGAATGAAGAGCGTTTAGGGAATCCAATACAGGAAAGATGGCAGAGGCTTTTTTGTGGCTGTGGCTAGATCAATATTAGAGTGCCTATAATTCTTACATGACCAGCTTACTTTGAGAGATAGTGATATTTGGATGAATAAGCTAAAAGGCCTGGAAGGAGAGAAAAGAGAACAATGCTGCACTGTGGTGAGCAGCAACGCATGCCCAGGCATATCCTAGGGGAAGTACTGACGTGTGATAGTTTACTCCTGGTAGTGGGGTATGTAATTTTTCTCTGCCTTTATCACCATCATCTTCTTTCCCACTTCCCCTAACCATTTTACAGTGCAGGTGTAATGATCTGACCAGTTCTTGCAGTCCTGTAAAAGGACATCCCAAACTGGGGAGGATAGGGCCAGTGTGCAGTGGGAAGTGTGGTGTCATAGTATAAAAAATATATGTATTTTCATCTAAAAATACTTTTTTAAAAAATATCTTTTTAATATGTGTATTTTTGGTGACACTCTGAGTGTCACAGAAAAATGTACTGTACAGGGCCGAGGATTAAGAAACCTGCATGAACTACCCATCCCACAACTAAAGGCTAGAAGCTGGAATACCTCTGTCTATCAGTTTTTAGAGTGGTTTCCAGAAGATAAGGACCCTCTGTATAATGTAGCTGAAGAAGCCATTTAGCCTGCAAGGCAGACAGGACATGTCAATTAAAAATGACCTAGTTTCACTGGACTGGCAGAGACTATGGGTATTCTCCAAACTATGCTGGAAAGCAACCACAAGTCATATGTCTCTGCTTGGGAAAACTACCCATGAGCACTGGGATTAATTTTGGCTTGAAAAATGAAATTTTGTCAGTTTGGAGAGCTATCTCACAGAGACAGTCTGGTCTGTGCCTGTGCTACCCTCAGCCTACCAAGCAGCAGGTGCTGAGCTGAGGGGTCACAAAGCTAGATTCAAGTAATAGAATTAAAGAGTTTTGTGGCTGGCCATGTCATCTTCCTAATAGAGGGAGAGCAATACAAGAACAGGAAGTATGAGGTAAGAACCATGAACAAAGCCTGGAGGGATGATTTGTTATGGTTTGGGATCATATGAGAAGTCTTGAAAGAGCGTCAACAAAATCTGGGTGTGGTAAAAGTGCATCCTAGCAGAAGGTCTTAAAGCAGGCAACAAAACAATAGCAGGAGTTCATGTGGTCTAGACCAATGGCCAAATACAGGAAACCACAAAGTGTGCTTGCTGGCAGAGAGGAAGATGTGCCTGAGAGTGGAAAATCACTGTGATGGCTAAGCAATATCCAGGAGGGACCCAGACACTTCCTCACAGAGCACCAGGAATTATGTGGGCGACCCTGGCTCCGTGTTCTCAAGGATGGATCAGGACAGATGCCAGCAGTGAAAGCAGCATCCCTGGGGGAGTGGGAAAAGCAGAGCAGCAGGAGGGAAAGTTGAAGCTAGACAGAAATACCCATTCTACAGTTAACCACCACACAAAGTGGTCTGTAAGATCAGTTGGGGTCTGAAAGCAGTTTGTCCTGCAAATGACCTTATGAAGCAGAGCAGCTGGCTAAGGGCTCTCTGTCAGTTAAGGAAAACAGAAATCTTTGGGATTATGTCTGAAAGTGATTGATGTCTGTAGATGCTCACCCCTGGATCACCATCACCCAATGATGAAGAAGAAAATCTAAGGTTCACACTGGCTATGAGCCACAGTGGTGCAGCTGCACAAGACTGCAGGTGCTCCTGATGACCTAGCACCTGGGGAAAGAGTGACACTTACTGACTGAACAGAAAGAATCACTAGTTGGACTAGCACAAGATAAACTTGCAGCACATATGAGTGTTACATGCTTTTTTGGTAAAAATTAACATACTGAAAAATAGAGAAAAACATGAAACATGTAACCTTGATTTACAAGACTTAAGTAACCCTGCTGTTCTCAGTACATGCAGTTAACCTAATGGTATAACTTCTAGTTGACTTCTCTGATAGGGCTGAGTGGCCAGAAAGCTACAGCATGGGATCTGCCAGAACATCCCTACAGAAAAGCATGGCCTCTTTTGATTGCTGCTAGCAACTAAGTGTTGTCTGAAGCCATGTACAGCAGAAACATTTGGCATTTTGCCAAAGCAAAAAGGAACGGGTGTTATACCCAAACTGCTTGGAAGGATTCAACTCCCTTTGTGTTTCATGCATACCTCTACAATGTACCCAGAGCACCATGGAGGCGAAGCAAAATCTGTATGTGAGTCAGAGAGGAGACTGACACTGAAAAGTGATGGAAGTTGGCTGGATTTGCCTGAAAAAACAGGGTGGAAGCAGGGACTAGTAGCCAGTCCTTTGCCACCCAGCAGTGATAAGGAAGAAGTGACCACCAAGGGGCAGCATTTTCTTAATTGTTTTGTCATGTTCCTAAGATCTTCTGTCCTACTATCCCTATGACACCATTCAGATATCTGGAATAAATGAATAAATAAAGTAGTGGTTGTGAAAATGGCCTTGAGAGCCTGTAAATGCCAGTCAACAGGAGAGTGCCCAGCACTAGCCTCTGTTTGGAGATACAGAGTAGACAGGTCACAGAATCTGGAGAAGGTTTGTAAAATGCCCTGACTTACACAGAAGGTATCATTGATCGATATTTTACACTTTAATGTCACTCAGTGCAAAAGCATGATTAATGGAACAATTAAATTCCCTTGCTTCCAGCAGAGACCTGAACCTTCATTTTGGTGGGTTTTGTTCAGTACCATAATGTTTAGCTAGTTTAAAGGTGTTCTTTAATTTAATTTTGAACTCATATCCAAATTTTACAGAGGTACAGTGAAAAATTATGTCACATTGTCAGCAAAAACAATTAGATTATGATCCTTTAATCACTCATATTGAGCATGAAGTCCCTGATTCAGCAATGCATTTAAGTGTGCTTTGAATTTTAATTATGTGTGGCAATCATTGTTATTCAGAAAAGTGTTTAGGCGTATGCTTATATGTTTTGCTGAACTGAAGCTTGAGAGCAATAAGAAGGCATCTGGCACTTACCTAAGAGCAATCGAGGGTGACTCATAGTAGTGAAACTGAAGCTGTGGCCACAGAGAGTTATTACATAGAGCAGTCTTCTGACCCCGTACTGTAATAATCAAGAAAGAATAAGATCTGCTTATCCCAGTCTTCAGATTCCCTAAGTGTCCTTTTTGCTAGTTGAAACTGCATTATTTTACCAGAGTGCTTTCATTTCTTGTCAGTCAAGGATGATGAATATGGGAATGTTTGTTTTTTCATTGCGCTTTCCACTGGACAAATAATTCCCAGCACGCAGTGGTGGCTGTTGAACAAACTCCTGCTGTAAAACCAGTTGAAAGGCTCCCATTGATTCTGAGGAAAGCGGCTTCAGGCCCTGGGTGAGTCACTGCATGGGCAGCCCTTGTCTCAGCACTTCTTGAGTTGTCTCTGTAATACAGCAGGAGATCAAGGTCTCCCAGCCAGTGACTAACAAATGCTGAGATTGGAGAATCACTTTCTGATCCTAAAGTTTTCTGACAGCAGGCTGCTGCCTCTTTCTAGCTGTTTCTTTCTTTTTAGATGTCTCAGTCATCAGTGTGAGCTACCCTAGGATGGCAGACTGTCTCCAACGGCACCTGGCAGGGCTCTGGGCTAGATTCTGCTCTCGCCAGCACTGTACTTGCATGCAAGGCACCACTGCTCCACTTGCCTCAGTCATGATACTAAGGGAAGAATTTAACCCCCTGTCAACTCAGAGAAATAAATGAGAGAACTCCCCAACTGATTATCAGCTCTTTTACCTGCAATGCCCAGGACCATTTAAATCTTACTATGACTGGTTAAAAAACATAATGGAAAATTGATTTTTTTTCCCCTGCGTTACGGGGGGAAAATCAATGCAGAGTAAGGACAAGAGAAACAGTGAAAGGGAAGAAATACAACTGCAAATTCCTTTGGACTCAAACCCAAAACCAAGAGTATATATTCTAAACTCTAGGAACACATGCTTTCTAAAGCCTCCTAAGTCTCTGCACTGGTAAAATAATCTCAAACAAACTTGAAGGCAGATTGAAAATAGATGGGGTGTCTCTAAGTGAAAAGAGACAGTTATCCTCTGCACCTGCTAACAGACACAGTTCCTCTCTTTGTCATGAAATGTCTCTAACTTAAAATACTGCCTGAAAGTAAACTCCTTCATCAATTCATGATGAATTCTTCAAAGCCATTTTGGAAGACACTCTAAACCATTGGCTTTATTGTAGCTTTATTTAGGATTTGAGGAGAGAGAATACTGCAATCAGAAAGGAAGAAAAGACAGAGGAAATTATTACCTTTCAATCCCTGTGATTTAGAAAGAATAACATGCTTCTTTCTTGATCTGTTATATTATATACTTACAGAGTAAAATTTGACAATGTGGCATTGAACTGCAACTGCCTGCTGAAGTGATATCATCCTCTACTCTATACCAGGAACTTCTGGACCAGGGACTTCTGTGCCCTTTCTAGAATGCCATCCTCCCACTGATTTTGGATTAATCACTCCCCTCTGTACTTTCCAGCAGAAGTGATTAATGCAAAAGGTGGGCAGCCATGCCCTCCCTGCTGTGTAGACACTTCTCTTCATTTAGAATAAAGGTCAATTTTGACAGCAATACTATTTTTTTTAATTATTGTTTTTCAAAGTTCCTCAAACTCTTTCAACAAACCTAGGTAAGTTTTCCTCCTTTCTGAAGTTGTGCAGCCACACCTATTTATTCCTCATGAAAAGCATAAAAAGTTTTTTGCTGCAGTGCAGTGCTCTGGGCATTTAAGACCTGCTAAAAGTACAGCACCAAGCAGGTGCTTTTTTGAGTGGTGATAAGTGCATATCTGTCTGAGGATGTAGAGCTGAGCTTGCTGTTCAGTTTTGGAGGCCTTCCCAAACACTTCACCACTTCACCTGATAAGGAAAGTAGGCTGGGGAAAATGCTAGACATTACTTGTGGCGAAGATTGTCCTGTCTCCATTTTGACAACGGGATTAAGAAAACATGATTTCTAATGGCTACACTGAGAATTAGGGATGTTTGACATCTGTTTCTATAATTCTGAGTCCCCTAAATGCTCTAAAAAGCATCCAAAGGCATCAGATTCTGTGACAGGAACACCAGAAGAAACACCTCGAGGAATATAACTGGGAAACTGGCACTGCATAGAACGGGTACCGGCTTCCCGAACAGCCTGCAGCAGGACCCTGAGCTCAGCATCGCAGGAAGACCATTCCAATCCTGTTTTCCCTTTTTTTCCATCACGTCCTCTGCTATGTGAGTGTTTTTGTCTATCCACTGCCAAACTTTAAACATCAGAAAACTTATAAACTCAAAGTAAACCATTTGGCTTAAAAAGCTGCAATAAAAGTGAACACTGGAGAATATGAATCAGATAAATGTGTCCCTGTGACAAGAGTTTGTTTTTTCTACTGAAAAATAATTTGTTATTCCATATGTTTTGCCACTCAAGGTTTGCTTTTAGAAAGCACGTTATAGAGACTATCAGAAATTTTCTCAGAAGCTGAGTTCAAATATGTGCAAAAATTAGACATTTTTCTTTTTTGGTGTGTGTATAAATAACATTACAGCACTCTCCCCATAGAGTGTATGGCAAAGATGGAGATACACTTGCAGCTAACTGCAGTAAGATGCGCAGCCAGCTTTGGTGTCTTTTTCCCAAAGCAATGATGATGTAAGCGAGCTAAGGATTTACTCCTTGTTCTCAAAATCAGCTCATGGCTCAGTTCCTTTTGCTGGTAAAGCTCTTGGGCTGCCAGCGGCACTTTTAGAGTCTTGTTTGGTAGCCCTTTTGCCTGCCTGGTGTGGGTTGGTAGCCCTGGGGCAATGCTTATCTGGCAGTATTCATGACTAACTTTTGTCAGGATCCCTTCAAAGTTGAATTCTTCTTGAAGGAGAGTTGGAATTGCAAATAAATATCCTTTTTTCTTATCCGATTTCATCGTGGCCAGGGGAAAAAAGTACTTGGTGGGTTGTTTGTGGGTTGTTTGTACACACAGAGGATTGTGTCACAGGAACCTTTCAGCCAACTACCATCTGCTGCTGCTGATGGAAACTGTCTAAACAGGCCCAAATTAGACAAGTCTCTGAGATCAAACCATACGAAGTATGAAGAATTTGCAGTCAGTTAAATTTTCAAAATGGCATTCTAAAATGTGTGGGTTTCTTCCAAATCCTGTGCTAAGATATGCTGCAATGTACAACAGTGCAGTGCTGACGGTGAATCCAGGGAAAGAGAGGTAACTCTGTGGTAATGGAAAAGGCAGTTTCCTCAAAACACTTGGAATATGCCCAGTGATTTGGATGGGTCTATATGCTGTGGGTGCTGGGAATAGGCTGGAGAGCCAGGAATCACCTGGGAATATGTATTTTGGTGATGGACTTTATTAACACAAGACTTCTGAGCAGACCCACCTTGCATGTGCATGTGATTAATGGCTGTGGTGAAGGGTTAGTGAATAACAGCCTGATGCCAAATGGATATCAATGGGATCAAACCATGCATTTGGCAGATACAGGAAGGAGCATTCATTGTTGTACACAGAATAAAGGAGAGTGCAGCAGCAACCCCCCAAACCCCCGGAAGAGCTCTGGCAAGTGAACAAGAATCTGGCTGTAACCCTGCACAATAAGGACCACGCATGTACACATGTGCACGCAATTACATGGCATGAATGTAACAAGAGAAAATTGAATATAAAATATTACAGAAAGCCAATAATTCTGGTTTATATCTTTCTTTGTCCTTGATGCATAAGAGAACCTGGCTATTTTAAAATCTGGGTTCTATTTACATAGGCAAATTTAATGCTCTTTTTTGTGCAAAATATGGTAGGAAGGAATGTAAAATGTCAACATTCTCTAGACCTGTTTATCTCTTTTCATGACTCCATCTGTATTAAGGAATAGACATTAGATGGTTGAAACTGTGACAGTTCTGCTGAAGATTATACCAGCTGCAAACATGATCCAAAATCTCTGACAATGTACCTGCCCTATAAAATAAGGATTTAATGACATGGTAGCCAGTATATGGGAAAATCCTCTTATTGATCATGCAGGTTGCATCTTTTACTCATTAGCAGATTCAGGAAACAAAGTGAAGGCCTTAACACAGGAAGCCAGTATTTTCCATGAGATGTATTCAGTAGGACATTGTTGTTTTCCAAAAATTCCTAATGGAAATAGAAAGGAATAACATCCTTTTTACCAACTTTATCCAAAAGTTATAACAAAAATAATCTCACGATGCTAAATTTTCCTCAAGGTCACTATAGACTGAGCAAAGTCCAAGTTTGCTATTATCAGTCTGGAAAGACCTTGGTATAAAAGCCCAGTTTGGTGATGGTAGATTCTATGGGAGCTAGAGCTAGGTATATTTTCCAAGGTATACTTTCCCAAGCAAACAAAGTAAACAAACATTACTAGAATAAAAAATAAGAAAAGATGAAATAAATTAGAAAGCTGCTACTTTGCAAAACACAGGGATTTCTCTCCTCTCTGCCAATGTACCTGGGAGGGAAAAGTGCTGGAGTAGAGTCTCCAAAGAATTTTATTTTTGGTGTGCACACTGGAGATTATAACCTTCACTTCCTTGCATCCTATGGCGCACATCACTGTAAACGGAATCCAGCATGAATAGCCAGTAGCCAAGCAATTGACTCACCGTTCACAGAGAGTATACAATCTATCTATCTGTTCGTGTGACACAGCAGGGGAGAAATCTGGGTCACCTGCATTTCCTGAGTCACTGCAGTCACTTAAAAGCTGTGAATGCTCCACGGAACTGATTCAACTTCTGCTACAAATCTTGTGTACAAAAACCCCTCACATGTTTCATATTTTGCATTTTACCATATTTAAAAATAAAAGAAGGAATTGCCTTATCTCTAAATCAATGTAGCAATGTCCTTAAACCACTAAAAATGCAGTAATGTATTTATTCCATTAAAAATTAAATTTAATGTGACTTTATTGCTAGCATGTGTTAATTATATTTTGAAGTATGGAGACAGAGGCCATCTGAATTCTTCATTCAGAATTTCATGTATAAAGAGAAGATGTTTCCCAAACTGAGCAAGCAGATGAGAAGGAACATTAATTCCTGCTAATTTAGTTGCTGTTTCTGCTACATTGTTCATTAAAAACCTAGAACTCTTTGAATTATCCTCTCTGGGCTTGTCTATATTGCAGTAAAAAAAGTCTTTTAGTTCCAATATTATTATGAAAAATCAAACTGACTCTGTTCAGAGAAGTTCAAAGGTTTACTCCCTAAAATAATTTTCCCTTGTTTATTTAACTCTTGAGAATTGTGCTTGTGCTGGTGTTAGATACATTTTGGTAATGTTGACATATTCCCTCTAAAATAAGAGTAATCATGGTTTTCCTGGCTTTACTTCAGGCTTGTACAGCAGGAAGCTAGCATTGTGCTGAAGTAAAGAAGTAAATTAGGTTATTCCATAGAAAATCTGCAGGGATTGAGGTGGAAATTACACTTGCATCTTTGGCTGCTTTTGCTGTGCTGTGGTATGAAGATCTGATCTCGCTGCCATAGAGATGTATCATTTTTTGTCCAATTTTCACAGCCAATATCCCAGACTGTACATTTGGAGAACAAATGAAGTAGAAGCAGACATATCTAGAGTAAAAACTGTCTTTCAGCATCTGCATCACAGGGGAAGTGTCAATACCCTGAAAAGCAGAGGACTTATGGACAATGATTCGCTTCTTTCTATGGGAAGGAAGATGACAAGGAACAGATTTTCAGCTGCTGATGAAACTTTTCCATCTACTGGGCAATACAGCTGCCAAAAAATGATGAGAGGCAGGATATGATACACAACTCACACTCCCTATCCTCCACCTGCACAAAATCCAGGCTGTGCAGCACAGACATCTTGGTTATGTTGCAGGCATTCATCTGTCAAGCAGGACTTCTTTCAGAATTAGTGTCCTAGGCCAAACTAATCCCTGAGACAATTCCATTGTGTTTTGTCTAAGGAAATACCAATTACTGTGAACAGAAGGATGATCTCATGATGAAAGAAAGTGAATGACTTGGAATCATGGCTGGGACCTTGGATAGATTCCTCTTCTGCTGTAGAATTCTCATATGATTTGGATAAACTGACACAAATGCCAGTTGCCTCCATTTCCACCTATATAAAATTAGGTTAATTCTAATTTACTTCCAGAGCCATCTTTTAAGAATCTGTATTTCTTTGAGCTGTTTTGATAAAAAGAACTACAAAAAAGCCCAACCTAACAAAACCAAACCAAACCAAACCAAACCAAAAAAACTCCAAAAACCAAAACTAGTATATTGCTATTTTTATAAAGCATGAAAAAACCAGTAAGAGGCTCATGTTCTGGGAGATGACATATAAATATCTATATATATAAACATATCTGCTTTTAGTAAGTTTACACTGTCAACTTACTCTGAACAAGAAGGATTAAAAACTCTTTTTGATCTCTCTTTGAGCTATCTCAAAGGACATGGGAGATAAATATGCAAAGCAGATTAGGATTAGTTTAGAATGGAGTAATATTAGGAAAATAATCCTTGAAAATTCAGAAGGGACTAAAAATTACCTTCTTCTCTATCACTGAGATATGCTCACCTATGAGTCATACAAATGCTCCTGCATGTTTTGTGCATACAAGAAACTTCCCTTTAATTGTCTTTTTTTCTCTGTAGGGAGAGTCTGCATAATTAGATTAGGTCAAGTTAAAAATGCATTGGTTTTCTCTCCTTCTCTCTCCCCCTCTCTTTCTCCAGCTCTGCAGCAATACTCTAGCTCCACTGACTGATCTAAAGTAGGAACTGGTGCCTTCCAGAAATGTACATCCTTAGGAAATGTGTTCAGTTAAAATCTCTTCCAAGTACTGATGGAAGTCCTGCGTGTGCTTGGTTTTCCTGCATCTGTTTAGTTTTTATTGTCGTATTTCACACAGATTTTCATGAAATTTTACAGTTTTGGAGTTGCAATTTATTTTTATTTTGTCTGTCATTGCTGATATTATTATCATCATAACTCTAGCAAAGGAAAAGAAAAGCAATTTCTTAGAGAAAGCAGAAATACTGGTGTCTTTGAGGATTAACGTGATCTTATTAGCATGAAAGGAAAACAACAGCTTGGATCCTAGCCCATGGAATCCAACAACTTTACCTCTATGGATCAGTGAGTAATTGTGAAAGCAGCACTTGGCTAAAGCATTCTCCTCTACTCCACTTTCTCCACTTTTGATCAAGTAAAATGACTTTTTCCTTCCTTAGATAACACCAGTTTATTCTTGACTGCATGGGTGTTTTGAAATGCACTAAAGTTTACATTTCTGAGGTTCGTTAAGCTACATCTTTGGGAGTCATTTGGATTGTTCAAAATTAGGCACAGTATGTTATGACATTTCTTTGATGGTTTCTGAGCATAAGAACTGGCAAAAAAATTAAAAATCCCACTTAATTATTCTTATAGTAACATTTAATATCCGGTTACCTCATTCTAATTGAAAAACCCAGCAGCTTTCAAGGGGTTAGCCTTTCTCTTCTCAGATGCTTTAAGGAAGTTGGCACAAATATTTTTTACTGGCTCCAGCAAATGAACCCAGTGTATAAAAATTGAAGTGTCTAATCTAATCTGTTGAGGGATCTGTACCACATGCATTACCCTGACATTTAAGGTCTCATAGTCAGTGACCGGTTAACCAAATCTGTCACTGTGACAGACATGTATTTCTACATGCTGTGCCACAACTTAATCTTTCAGGCACTGTTTAGGTGAAATATCTTGTAGCACAGTGACTCAGAATCCGTAATGTCTTTAATGAAGAAATTTCTCAGCTAGTATTAAAACAGATAATTTTGATTGTAATATTTGCAATAAAGCTGAGCTCTACACAGTAGATCAGCTGTTAGACTATGTAACTCTAGTTATCTCAAATTACTATTATGCGTTATTATAATGCTACACCTCTTCTCTTTTCCCTGGTACCACAGCCTTTCTGGAGGTGAAGACTGTTTTTGAAATGTCTGCTTAGTGACAGATCTGAACTTCTAAATTACCTCTTCTGCACCTTGTGCTTCCTGTACATCACACTGTAAATCTGCTATAAGTCAGAATGTTATCTGATATCTTTCAATGATACAGTAAAATATAATGTTGTTCATGACTACATGCATCTAATACTTTTAACTAATTGAGGAAGAGAAGGAATTTTTAATCATGATTTGATTCATATCCTCTTGTTTCCTTTGGTGATGTTGTTTGTTTAATGGGGTCAGTAATTTTTATGTCCAATTTGTCTCCAGGTTTCTGCATTGGCTCTTTCTGGCTGCTGCCCCCAGCGTGGCCTGGCTTGTGGAGTTCCAGAGCTGACAGGTGGGGTGGGGCATGCATGATCTTTCTACAAAGCAGGTTATCTCCACTGGAGACAGCTCTTGCTATTGGGAAGAAACTTGTCCTTTGTTTATACAGAGAAATGTCTCTGCGAGATACAGACTTTGTGGATTCTTGTAGTGGAGCTAAATCTACTTGGACAGGCTGGTGGAGCCCTAATGCTACTTCCAGCCACCCTGGAGCACTTGGGATGTCCTGAGGAACAGGCACTCTCTACACAGTCTACACACTTTATCCCACCCTTTCTTGACATTTGCTTTTATTTGACAGTGCCTGGCTTTGTTAAACTTCTTTTCTCAGAGGACCAATTTTGTTCCTAAAGCTTTTCTGCCAGACCTCATCTACCCCAGTCAGTAGTCCTAACTCTTTGAAGAAAAAATACATATGCTTTTGATGGATAACAAGAGGCTTCTGCCACTATGACTCAGCAGCAATTATACTGCTTTTTATGCAGAGTTTATTAGGATGTTCCAAAGAAGGAGCTGTACAAGCCTAGTGCGTAAATTCAGCAATTCCACAGCAGCAAGAAGGACTAAGTTGTGATGACTGGGATCTTGGCAGTAGGTCCAGAAGCATATTGAGAATTGGTGTTTGAAAGGAAGGATCACAGGTTTTCTGACAAAGAGTACCAACTCTTTAAAATCTAGGTTACTATGTTCAGTGCTTCAGGCTGAAAAGTTTAATGCCAGATCAATGTGATCTGCTAATGGGTTCAATAAGGCCCCTCAAAGCTTTAATATTCTGAAAAAAATGTACCCTCCCCCAGTGTCTGCAATTACTGCCACTGGTGGTGATAACACACTCCCTGAATCTAAGTAGAAGCAGCTGAGATGTTTGTGACACTTGGGGCAGACTTCCCAGGAGCACTTTAAGCATTGCTTGAAAAGAGGTCTTAATGCACTTCATATATTTTGAGGTTGCAAAGAACAGCATTAAATAATCACATAGGGGAGAAAAAAAACTTGTTAAAAGCTCCCCAATTTATTAGACACAGCTTGATGAACAGACTCCCATTCTTCTGGGACAGCATGATGTGCCACTTGGTGCAAATCATGAGGAAACAGTTACATAAAAGGGCTGGCTAGCAGTGAAAGGAGGCAACGTTTTAAAAACTCTCTATAAAAAAGAAATAATCAGCCTGATGTACCCAAATCTTTTCCGTAACTTCATGCCTCTATATCCCATGAATTCTGGAAGATGGTTTCAGTGCATTATTTTCCACAGGTGGCTTTTTTCCCCAGTCTGTTTATCTGTCCCACTAAAAGTGTGCATCTCTGGCTATACCCACCCCTCCTCTCCTGGGCAGCAGTTGTGGGACTGTCCTGAGGGAGCACCAGCTTGCAGCACTCCTTGCCTTGGGGTGTCTTTGTTTCTGACCCCTTCTGCCAAATTTCAGTGATTTTGCTTAACTGTAAGCTTAGCTAAGAGCTCCCCATGGATGTTCATACTGATAGAGCGGGAAATAACAGGCTGTGGGCAAGCATGGAGCCCCCTGCTCTGGCATCCCATCCCCAATGGTATGGCCCTTCTCTTTGCTAC
>WEIT01028728.1:1527-35669 GCA_013389985.1 Dryoscopus gambensis
AGGAAATGAGGAAATTCACCTGCAAATCTGGAAAGCAGTGACGAAAGGATTTTCATTTCATTTCAATTGACACAGTAGGGGTAAGAACTGTGTGGTTCTTTAGAAGTTAACACCTTATCTGGGAAATATTTCCATAAAAGACAGCTGTTAGGTCACTTTTATGTCACAGGGAAAACAGACTTGACTGTCAGGCTGCAAAAGGCTCAGTCACGCTTTGAGTGCTATAGTATCACAAAGGTTGAGGAATGACTGCATTGTGTCTGAAAAGTCCTTCCCACTGATAAGATTAGCCACTACCCTCCATCCAATGCTAGCCTAAACCTTAAAAACACGATCTAATTCCAAAAAACTGTTAAAACATGCAAAGTTTCATGAAAGAAAAAAAAAACCCCAAACCAAAAATTATGTAGATAACACCCAGCTGCACCTAAACAAAGGGCCATGAGAAAACTATGCATAGCTTTAAAATGTGTTTCATCACCTCATTTATTTTGACATTATTTTTTTTTTCACACATGCACTTGAAAAGCAGAAAAGCATAAACATTGGGAGTTATTCACTCTGCAAAAATAGATTTAAATGTTTGCTGCTCATTAGGTGAATTATTTCTTTAACAAAATAAGTAAATTCTTCAATAAATACCTGTCTAACAGAAAATGCTTTTAGATGAACAGTCTCTAAAGAGAGAACACAGTAATTATTCTAGACCAAGAGCTCAGCTATCAAGATTGACATACTTTTCCATAATTAATTAAGAAAATATAAAATTCTTAAAAATATTTCTCAACTATGTCTGTGCTACAGCCAAACAAGAAGAATAAATGCTAAGGCTGAAAAGCCCTGAAAAGTTTGAAAATATCACAATATACTTTTTAAATTTCAGCATTTTTCTCCTTTAATATTTATTTTATTCTTTAGCTGAGGATGAATGCCTATATTATATTTTTCTTCAGGAGCGTATGAAATGCACACTGTGTCCATCTGCTGACTGAATGCACTGATGCTCATTGAATAAATACACTACTTCTATCCTCATATCTTTTTATCATCAGTATTCAATCTGCATTTACTACTGCAACATTAACTTCCTCACGAGCTCTCCTGTGTTACTGTCACCATATTCCCCAACAACTTCATAGATCCTGATTTCTCTTTACAGCCCCTCTCAGACAGTGGGAAACATATCCTATTTTACAGAAAAGAACTGAGGGAAAAAAAATTAGGGCTTAACTTGTCAAAAACTGCTTGAAATGGTGGGTCACCTTGAAAGACGAGGGTATTGGTATCAGAAATTATAGACTTTTGTATGTTCACGTTCTCAGCAAATCAGCTTTTACTGCAATAATTAATATTTATGACTGGCATAAATCTGGTTGCAGAACTCTTAAAATCATACGAAAAAGTCAGGCAGTGGCCAAATTAAGGATTGTTCCATATTAACAGAGATTTTTTGGGAAGGAAGATATAATCCCGTTTTCCAAGGTCATATGCAAATACTTGTACTGACTTCTTGCAGTTTTCATTTTGTCTTTTTCATTAGGTACCTTCAGCAACTCCAATGTGAAGCAGAAATTTTGCAGACATTAGCTGTTTTCATTTCTCATCTTTCGTTTATTCACTAGCGTATTTCTGTCAAAGCTTTGGAGAGGGATCTTTTTTTTCTATTGAAGGGAAAAACTTTACAAAGTCTAACTGATGATGAATGGATTATAGCTACAGAGGAACGAGAAAAGTTGTGAATAGATAGAGATGCTTGGTATAGTAAGGAATAGACACTTGTTCTTTGAGCCATCAAAGAGCTTGTATCTGCACTGAAGTGTTACAGCCTTGCCATGTAAAAGTGTATTTGTATAAGAACATTCTTGCTTTCTGCCTTCTTCTCTCCTCAGCATTTGTGTAAATATTTTTTGAGTAGTTCCTTCACCTAAAACGTTCATTGATTTTACGTCAAAATTGATGACAGCTCTGCTGAATGTTTTTTTCTTCTTGATTTCCAAAACCCATTCATTTAGGTCCTCCAAATAAAGGACAGCTCTCTCTGGCTGTGAAATCCCATCACACTGGGTTTCAGATATGAAGGCATTGCCTGTCAAATCAGAGAGATTTCAACCTGGAACTCTTACACTGCAGGTGAAAATGGTGAGAAGAACACTTTTTTCCCCATTACGTACTTAAAATGCAGAAAGTTAAAACTTCTTAAATTTATTTAAAAATAACACATCATTCTACATAAACTGTCTGTGGAGTTCCTAGACATTTAGGGACCAAGAAATTCGAAGATTTCAAAAATTTACGATTCAAGTGCACTTCTGGTCCTCATCCCACTTTGTAATTATGTCTTTTTTTAGCTCTAGTCCCTAATTTACACCATCCAGTGTCAAAATCTATGTAGTGCTGATGGCACAGTGCGCAGGGGGAGTGGAGGAGGCTGTAACAGTCTCTTTTAAGATTTATAAGGACAAGCACACAAAAGCAGTCTACAAATGTGACTCACATTTTCAAGTTATGTCCAACACTTACCTCCAGCCAGGCAACCACCGTTGGTCCATCCCACTGCGCAAAAGGCAAACCTTTCCTCCGAGCCTCTTCCAGAAGTTCATGTCTAAAAATGAATCAAGAAAGGGTAAATACATGGAGGTATCTGTTGGGGCAAAAAGACACAACTCTGCCTTTTTGTGAAGGGTAATAACAGTGAAGCACAATGACAGGCATAGAAAAAGCACAGAACACACCAGTTAACAATACAGCTCTTTCTCCTGTTGAATGTACTCTCAGTCTATTCCAAATTCTTCATTTTTTCTGGCATCCTTTTAAACAGCTAATATACAAAAGGCAAGCTTTCTGTCTCTTCTTTAGCCAAAGCAATAAAAATCGGTATACCGTATAATAAAGGGGTATCGAAACAGACATTGGTGAAGAGAAAACTGAGGTACTCCTCCTGAGACTAACTTAGCTCTGGTCTGCAAATGACTCAGAAAGGCCCAGAATTGGCAACTTCTAGATGTGAACTAAGCAAGGATGTAATGCAGATGGATCTGAGAGGTGTCTGTGTTTGAAATACTAAGTCAGTTATGTATAATGCTAGGGCCTGTGGAGTACAGCTATTCTGTACCTTAAATATGCCATCTGTAGCTATTAAAGAGTTGATTGTATCTTTAGTAGTTCCATGTTTGCATCTTTTTAATTACTGATTATATATAAAAGAATTCTATGTGGTTTACTGATGTATATATTTTTGTAATTATAGAATTGATGTGATTTCTCAATTTTATACATATACATAGATATATATCTCTATTGAGTTGACTGAATACCAATCCAGATCCTGTATCTACAGGTTTTCTGGACTACAGCTGGTCTATATGGAAAAGATCATTCTCAAAGCTTAATTTATACTTTTAATATGGTGATATTAAATATCGGTATAGTTACATATAAACCAGGCAGCTAGACTATCACGAAAATGCTCTATATTAAAAACATTCAGCTATTTCACCAGACATTTCCACTGTGGTAATGGCATAGAAAAAGCAGTCCTTCAAATGTCTTTTTTCCCTGGTATTTAACAACATGTTTTCAGCTGCCTCCTACTGAGCGGAACACAAAAGAATGCTCTCAGCAACAAGCTGTAGTGAAAAACAAATTAGACAAGGACTATGCTAATGTAGTATTAAAATTTGCTTACATTCCCAAATAACAAGAAAATCTTGGAATTACGGCTTCAATTTTGTTCTGTCCTCTTTCATTACTATAGCTTTTGTGGTTCAGTCATCCCTTGACAATTCTTCACTGCTTTAGCAGCCTTTCAAATATATGTACTACAAAATCACAGCAGAGGAAAGCAATGGAGTGATCTTACTTGTAAGGAGTAGTCCTTTAGGGATTTTTGCATTGCCAAGGGGCCACACTGAGAGAATTTGGCTTTAGCAGAAAATGGAACTCAAATAAGAGATTTTGCATACAGGTTTAAATCCCTGGCTCTGAATATTTATAGAAAGAAAGCTGTTTTATTTTCTGTGTTTATGCTGTAGTAATACGTAACATGAATACTTGACAGCATTACTGAAGTTGATCTAGCTTCTCCTCCCACACAGCCTTTGCAGCAACCTTTCCTTTGTCACTCGGATATCCCAAGCCACTGTAGAACTATCCCTGATTTCTGTGAAAGCATAAGCCTCAGTAAAATGAGAAGTTGCTCTCTGGGTACATGAACACCATGTTACCTTCAGCAGCTGATGGGGATGCAAGAACACCATATTCCCAGGGAGACAAGTAGTGAATGCCTATGAAAGGTATTCACCTGCCTGCTCAGGAGAGCAGAATTAAGGCATGGCTAGTCTTGGTCACATCCCAGCTACTTGTGGATGAGGTATTCGGGTTGCAGCCTTCCCTCAGGTTTGGTTCTGCAGGTGCTACAGTGATGCTGTACCATCCTCAGATGCTACAACAGGGCTGCAGAACTCCGGAGGCTACTGGGTCTGAGAGCTGGCATGGCCATGCTTAGGGAGACACATGCTTCCAGGAATGCCCCTGCCTCACCTGGCCACTTTTGGTGTCCCATGGCAGAGCATGGACTGCACAAAACCCTGTACAGTGTGCTCCTTCTCCTCTGTCAGCCCAAGCCCAGGGAGCAGCCTCTTCTGCAGCTAGGAGTCCCATGGAGACACCACCCCTGGAGGAACCTGATCCTGGAGTCCCTTTCTGGGCTATTCTCTTCAATTATCCCAGCTGAAAGAGCGGGGCTGGCTAACATGCTAAGGAGAAAAGAAGATAATGGCTTTGAGGTCTCTGGCCTTCCTTGCTTGTGTTGATCTCCTGCTCGAAGCAAGAGAGCAGCAGTACCCGGACTACAAGGAGATGGGAAGAAGTCTTGGCCTCTTTGATTTGGTGTTAAACCTCTGTGTGGCCTCAGGAACTGAGATGCCTGCAGAAGAGGCACTGGCACTTTAAGGTCTCACTTCCATGAAAAACTTAGTCCTTTTATACTGGAATTACAAAGTACATATTTCTAGGGAGTTTTCTGTGACTTTGCGACATTTGTACCAGGCCGAGGCTTGGTGTGGAGGCTAAGAATTATTCCAGCGGTTCTCAAACCAACACATTCTCCCAGAGTGGGAAAGCACTTCTGTTACTTCAGAGGCAGTCTGGCTCACAGAGCTAAAGGAAAACAGAGCTGTGGTTATTGATTTAGGCTGAAGAAAATGGGCCAGGACAGAAACGAGATGCCATATATATGTGCATATATATATATATGCGCTACAGCCAAAGCCTACAGTTTGATAAACATAATCCAAATGGTCTTTGCATGTAGAAGGAAATTGCTCTGAGTTGAAAATATTTTTAGCATAAAGTTAAAAATCCTGTACTTGGACATGTACATGAAATATAGCCATCATAAGGGTTGTGCCTCACTCACTGATGCAGAAAAATAGTAAAAGGACTTTCATGATATTTTGTTCCCTTAAAAAGAATTTTATGCTTCAAAACTTCAGACGATTCTTATAAAAAGCACTGCAATATTAAAGTTTATTGAAATTATAATTTACTTTTGGAATATTAGTCTTTGACTTCTTCTTAATACAAACTAGGAGATCTGTAAAACCTGAACCTTAAATTTATAAGCCAAAACTAAACCCAGAATTTCTATTTTTTGACTAAGAGACATATTCTTTAGCTGGCAGTCAGTGAAAATTCTAATGGTGTGGTTTGGGTGGTTTTTTTTTTTGGTAATATGAACTAACACTACAGGAAAAAAATCCACTCTTTCATTAAGTTAAAAATATCATGTAAGAAATAATATGCACTGTTCCAACCAATTGTGTAAATCACCTGAAATGAATGCAGTGTCCTCCCTGTTATGCAATATAAAATAATATTTTAGAATGGATAGAATGTTGTCTAAAGTTGTCCTTATGGGATAGTCACTGGCTTCCTGAAAACAGAAGAACCCCAAAGCAAAATACTGGTAACTGCAGTTCAGTTTTCCTTGCAAAAACATACAATTGATCACAGGAGGAAAAAGAGACCAGTACCCTAGAGCTTATCACTCCCTCTTCCCTTCATTACAAATACAGGGTTTGGGGATCCTGAAAAGCACTAAACAGCCTGTCTAATTTGGAAGATGCTTTGCAGTGGAACAGGGGATTTTCCCCTCCTCAGACTTTGTCAGGACAGTCCTACATTACAATGTGTCCATGTTGCATTGGCAAGGAGGAAGGGAATTAAAACACAATTATTTCCATGCTTGCTTAGGTTTTTGGCAACATATGAAAACAAGCTGATAAGGAAAAATTGACATTAATTAGGCTTTACTAGAAATGCCATTATTTTGCAGATAGGGCTTTGAACCACTTACTACCCATGGAATGAATTCCAAATTAAAGCCATATTTTTAAAGATAACATTATTACTGCTCAAGAAAAAAATCCTCTTCCTGGAGATATTATGGGAGTAACTGGAATATGCTATTTAAAATATATGATTACCCTGAGCCTGGTTTTGTGAAGTCTGGAAATTTCATGATCATCAACTGTTTAACATCCATCCAAATTTGAGAAATACTTTTATTTGTGTGTTTTAGGGAGTCCCTCATAAAGTGGGCTGTTTTCACATTTTTATCAAAGACAGTAAAGAAAAATCACATAATGTCAAGTTGTGTTGTGGAGTTGTGTGTTGGAGAAGCAGGGCTGCCTCCCTAGCACTGACTTCTGATGTTTAAGCCTCCCCAAAATCTAATCTGCTAAAGACACTGTTAACATTGGGCCATTTGCCTTAGCACGATTCATCTAAGAGCCAGGTACCACTAACTGCCCAGATCAACCCAAAAACCTGAGAGCACAACCGTCTCATAACATGGGGACTTATGAAAGCTTCAATAATCCTTTGGGCAGGAGAAGTACATGGAAGCAATAGGAAGGCAGAAATGATGAGTGAGACTGTGTTACTACCCTGCAAATCTACCTCAGATTCTTCTCCTGCACCAGGAAAATCCTAGCTCTCTACCAGCAGCTGTCATCAATTCATTGCATAAAACACAATGACCTTTATTAAAAACATTAATAATCTTTAAATATAATTTGCGTAGGAAGTTAACGATATCCTGACTTAAAGCGTGTCATTCAGTGGCATTCAATTTTCTTCATGAAGATAAGGCTGCCCCCCATGAAGCAAACAAGCAATGACAGCTTAGGATTTCTAACACACATAATGCAAACACTCTGTGCAATACACGACATCCAGACATTGTCTTGATGAAACGTAAACAGTATTTCAACACAGATCTTCACATTTCTGCAAGTAATAGGATTTACTCTGATATCTAATAAGGGTTCACGTGAAAAGACCTCAGGAATATTATATTGCACATATTATATAATGTCTCTTAGTTAAAACATAATCATAAAGGTGAGATAAATTGAAAAGGAGGCACAGTGAAGTCAAGAACCAGATCATGTTTGTAAAACACAGGCAGAATTGATTTAAGATTTGGCTAATGGGTAATTTAGACTGTGAAATTGCCTTTAGTCATAGACATTTTCTCAAATAGGAAACAGATTGAAGTTTTTACCTAGCAGGTCCTCTGATTATTAACTGACATTATTATGATTATTACTGTCACCAATATCAAAATGTTTCATTTACAACAAAGTGCTGTACATGATAGGTTTCTACAAGAGAACCAGACAGAAAAGATAGACCAATTACGCTGTATTTATCTGAGTAATCCTATGATTTCAAGGTAAGATTAAACATATCCGCTGCTTGAAATCTAACATACATTCAAAGACTGGAAAAATCAGGAGACAGGACTTCTAATGAATTAAGCTGGATTTGGATTTTATCCTTTCTATTGTCATTTGCTAAATATTTTAGGCATGCTAGAATCCTGTAACTCAGGACATTGTATGAAAAAAAACGAGTTGAATTTGTATTAGTTAATAATATATAATAAACAGCAAGTAACATTCGATATATGTATTTTCTGCAAGACTATAAATGGCTTTAAAGTAGGAAGTGGAGTGGGAGGTTGGGGAGAGACTCAAGACTTCATATTGCCACGCAATGCAGATTTAATTTAATCTGAAAGGATCCAACTGACTTTAAGGCTGCACTAATTAAAAACTATGCCAGATCCCATTTGAACTTTGACACACAAGTGATCTGGATTTTAAATGATTTGAAATCCTCATTCTCCTTTTTGATACCTAATATCAGGTCACACTGGAAACAATGAACAAAATTCAATATCCAGTATTTTACAAAATATTTTGTATTC
The DNA here is from genome assembly GCA_013389985.1 of Dryoscopus gambensis. Taxonomy (NCBI): domain Eukaryota; kingdom Metazoa; phylum Chordata; class Aves; order Passeriformes; family Malaconotidae; genus Dryoscopus; species Dryoscopus gambensis. Next base: position 9,803 of record WEIT01028728.1, read on the forward strand.
AACTTTGAGGAGTTTTCAGAAAAAAATGACTGAAATACAGAAATCAAGATGCAACTAATAAACAGAAGGTTTTTAAATCTATAAAATAAGGAAGTATAAATGTCACAGTACCCAGATAACACAGAATAACAGTGCTGCGAATATTCTGTGTGAGGTGTACATTTAAGATGTATGCAAACTGAAGGGCAGCATTCTTTTTTTCTGAAGGTGTTTCTTAAGCTAAATGAAGCACATTCGGGAATGCTTAAGACAGACCCTGACAAACAGTGCTTCAGAGGGCTGGTATTAAAAACCAAATAAAAGAGCTGTGAAATAAGCAGACTTGCATAATACATAGCCTTGCAATCTTGTGTGTATTGTACTACATTAGAGACCCTCAGCGTTTCCAGGCGGATCAAATGTTATCAGATCTATTTTTATAAAGCTGTTTCATAATCACATATTCTGAATTCATACTAATTTAGAATTAATTAATATGTGGTAACCCTTGTTCTCCAGGTTTTGTACCCTTGCACCTCCTGCAATTTCCTCCTTAATCTGCAAATTCTTATTCAAGAAGAAATAGCATTTCTACAAAAGATCAAAGAAGAGATGGAGATTTTAAACTTGATATCAGGTTAACAATTACAAAAACCAAAACAAACAAGAAAATGAACTGGTGAAACAGAAAACAGTAAAATTATATGCACAAATAAAACATTTTTGCATATATGTTTGCTTTGAAACAGCATAAGGGCTCAAATGGAAGAAAAAAATAAAAGCCGTGTGCTTTGTGAGTCTTCTCTGATTTAATGAAACAGAATTTATGCCTTAACAGCATTTGTTAAACTCAAAATTTTCCCACTGACTTTAACTCTCAAATGTCTTTGTGATTCTGGACTTTAGACCTCCCAAAATGTGTTTATTAAAAAAAATGACAGAAGTTATCTCCAAGTAGTTAATTCATTCTGTTACACACTTCAGGAGAAAAGTCCTGACCTAAATTTGTGTATGCTTTCAAGGTTTACCATTATTTTGAATATTTTGAAAGTTTTCATTTTTTTGCATGGATTCAGTTTCAGTTTTCTGCATGGATTTGTTACATAAGATTCACGGAAAAACAAAAAAAGTAGGAATAAAACATAGAAAATAAACATGGTGCTGAAGATGAATACGTTCAGCAGCCATGGCGTATTAACTTACCCAGATATGCTTTTCATGAGATGAAGAGAGATGAATGGAAAAAAAAGCACATAAATGTTAATGAACATATAGTAGTCCATTAAAAAAAAATAGTATGATAGATAAAATAATATCACCATTATAACTACAGAAATCTTTGTAACTGATCTTTCAAAGCTTTAAAAAACTTAAGTGCTCTTATGAGGAACAGATGAAATTGTCAAAATGAGACCTTCATTAAACTCATGTTGGTCATTTATTAGGTACCACTCAGCACAGCACTTCCAGCTACAACACAAAGTCATGCCATAGATCTGAAAACACAGCAAATGTGGAATAGGTTTTCAAATCAAGGCTTTTTGCTTAGATTTGAATAATTTCGTAAGGATTTTTGTGTAACCTCAAAAATCTTGAAAATCCCAAACCTGTGGATTTAACCAAATTACCGCAGATACACAGTAAAATTGAGTGGACTACAAACCAAGGTTTACTTATTTATGTGCATTTTAATAATATTTTAGCAAAATATCTCACAGAAATCATAAATGACCTTGACTTGTTTGTAAAATTTGTTTTGGTTTTTGTTTGCTTGTTTTAAAATGCAGATTTCAATGGCTATTTATACCTGGCAGTATTTAAATTTCAGCGGTCATACTAACAGTAGATCAGTAGGAACATTGGTATGAATGATTTGCCCTCTAGGTAACCTATTATTGCCAATATAATGGGTACATTATATAGATGGAGGAGAAAGTAGGATGTCATTGCTGGTAATAAACTTTCTACATCATCCATTAATTGCCATCATAAAAAACATAATTATAGGCCTGAATGAAACCAAGAAATCTCAAAATATTACATTTCTATTAACAGATGATTTATAGAGAGCTCCAAATGCTTGGTGGAAAATGTGAGGTGAAAAGCCTTTGCTCTGATTAACTAAGAAGAGGTTGCAGACATTTTGGCCAGTTCAGAAGGGCACTGTTTTTGAGGACTTAAATTTTGTTTTCATGTGCAAGATCAGAAGAACAGCTGAGAGAGAGGAGAAAAAGTGTGATAGAGAAAAGGAGATGGAAACAAATGACAAATTTATACACAGTTTAGAAGGGAAGGACAACAAAGGTATGTAATATAAGTAAAGCACTAGAGAACTATTACAAAAATTACCAAATCTGATGGAAGTAGCACTAAAATTGAATATGCATTCATGATTCATGCTCACTTTCTACTGAGCTAATTGTAAAGACTGACATGATCACCTTCGCTTAAAAAGCTTTTAATTTTGAGCCTTCTGGAGTACATTGAACCAGAACTGCTCTTTGCTACATTTTCCACTGAGTATGCCTTTGGGTACCCACAGAGAGAAACAGGGGGATTGACTGCAATGCAAGTAAGAAGTATCTTGCGGTTTTAATGAGCTGAAAGTTTGCAATCACTTGGGGACAATTTACAGGACCTGAAGGCCATGATAGGAGCAGAGGATCAAGGGATGTTCCGTCACTTCCTGAGCATCTTGTCGGAGAATAATAAAATACAGCAGGGAAAAATGGAACTTTAATTCTATGTTTTACCTTTAGGGTATTTTTATGGTTTTGGGGGTTTTTTTGCCGTAAGACAATAAATTTATCACCATTTCATTACATTTTCCTTAGACATATATTAACATAAAAGTTGTGTAGAATTTTTTTACTCTGCCGTGTTTTGCCCATTCTTCCTTTAAATCCTAATTCTACAATTAATCTGATAGGATATTTATATCTGCTGGAGAGAGTTGTTTAGAGAGCCAGATGTATGCATCAGGGTTTAAGCTTATATTTATCCAGAAGTTCCAAATTGCAATGGATAGGCGTATACATGTAGGTAAGATAGGTGCTAGAGCCTTGGGGTTTTTTGTTTCATTAAAAACGTGCAATTTTCTGATACAAATATTTTTATCTTTGATGAGGAAAAGAATGTTGAAAACTTGGCAAAGGATAGAAACATTTTTTTAAAATAAAATATTTTTTAAAATATGACTTAGATATAGAATAAAATATGTTGTATCATCTTTTCCATCATCAAAATAATCTAAGTAAGGTTTAATAATCCTCTGCAAAATAAATACCCATTTATCTTTTAATTTGTAATGCTAAAAAGGCTCCAACTATCAATGTAAGAGCAAAACACGTTTTTAATATTGCAAAAGCTTTGACTGACTAATGATTTGAAAGTAAGTGTTCCAGTTAAAATATTTGCTAAAGGAATTAATTTTAAAAAGAAAATACATCTTTACGTGTGTCTCAAAGACTAGACACTGATCCAGCCAAGAGAAAATGATGCTGCACACAGCAGACAATCCTAAACTGCATATCAGAACACTGAGCACATCTCCTTCCATCACCAGAATGAGAAAGTAGAAAATAACAGCTACTGAGCACAGGGTTGTTTGCTAGAAAGGGAAGAAAAACTAAAGATTAGTCTAAAAGCTACTAACAACATCAGGGAGTTTTTCATAGATAAGGTAAGAGGGAATGAAATTAAATGCAAAACTTGAATTTTCCTGAAGATTCAGAAAATAAAAGCTTGGGGGCAAAAAAAGACATTGTATTCTTAAGAGTTACAGCAAAAAAATAAATAGCATATGTTTAGGATACACTGGTGTTTAATAAGCATTAAGGATATAGGAACATTAGGTGGATGGCACAGGAAAACACCCTAATTAATTCAATTGGATTCATTTTTCTAAAATGTGGGCAATTAAGAAAATCATTAGAAACAGCTATTTGCATACTGCAGAGGACAGAAATTATTTGTAGTCACAAATACATTGCATCAAATTCTAATTGCAGTTGGATGCATGAAACCTAATTAACGGGGCATCATGTGGATTCAAAAGCAACTACATGACAATGACAGTGCTTCAAACTCTTATTTCACAAAATAGTCTACCTTGACATTTTTTCAGGTTGCCTGTTGACAGAAATCTAAAACTTGGATTTGCCTATAAAGAAAATCAAAGTCTGTTTATCAAATGAACTTATCAACATTTATCATTCTTTTTTTCCCCTAAATAGAAAGAACAAAGAGTCAACCCAACATGCTTTCCTGTTCATATGGATGTTCCTGCTGTTTAACATGTACATCACTGTCGCGGCCCACGCTAATCCCGCTCTCGTCCCCGGCTAGCTCCGCGCGTGGGACGCGATAGGATAAGGAGGTGCTCAGGACGAGGTTCCAGGGTAAAGAGGCGAGGGAGGGGCCAGCCAGACCAATCAGTCCAAAGAGTTCTTTATTCCTCAGGGGTTTGGTCCAACTGAGCCACAAATCAAAGCTTACAGCAACTTAAATAGGGGGGCGGATACATAAGGCGGGGAAAGGGTACAACCAATGAGGAGTAACATAAGACGGGGTTTAGGGAGGGAGCATACATACATGTAACCAATGACAGTAACTGAATATAACTGACATCAGGGAGAACTAATGGCATAACAGGGAATAGAGAACTTTCTGGAGATAAGGGAAGGGTTCTGGGGTGATNATCACAGTAGTCAGCTAAGACTCAACAACATTGCAATTTTTTCTGCAAATTATAAGGCTATGAATACCAAGAATATCTTTTTTACACCATAATTTTACATATGAGAATTACTTAGGTCTTGATTTTACAAGTGTTTATTGAGGTATGTAAGCGCATGTACGTGTCCTGGCATATCAAGGCTCTTCCGCAATGCACTTGAAGGCAGGAAGCTGTATCTGGCAAACAAAAACCTGTAGCTGTGGAGTAAATCCCCCCAGAACTAGGTTCTTGGGAAAGAACAGTTTACTTTGATTTTCCTTGGAAAATAGAGACCTTACATCTTAAGCTTGTTTTGGAAATATGGAATTAATAGATTCTTGCCCAGAGTCAAATCAGACAAAACTAAAGAAAAAAGTGAGGCTAAAGCTCTGCTCTTGACTCATATTAATAAACTGGGGCATTTACCAGCTTCTGGACTGGGGTCCTGCCAGCATGATCCAGAATAGCTGGCTTACATGTGAATTCTTTTTCAGGGATTTTTGTATTAATGTGTACAAAATATACAATTATAAAGTAATTTGTATTTGAGATTGCTGCAGAAGGGATGGCATAAGCCAATCTCCCACTGTACCAGCAGCATGCACAAGGTCAAATCCACCTCCAAGTGGCAATCTAGGCCTACACTGCACTTAAATGTCTCTCAAACCTTGCCTTATGGTGGTGCTTTACACAGGATAAAATAAACACATCCTGTGAAATGTCAGTGACTATGACCAATTATTACACACTTTCATGCAACATATGACATATATACATCTCGTATTTCTTCAGAGAGACATTTATTTGCTGCTAGTTTGCATATTGTTGCAGATCAAATCAAACATTACATTTGAGAAGGGTTCCTGGCCCTTGGATCTATACTACACTGTACAAAGCAAAACTCTTTAGAGCTGTATTTGCCATCAGCGAGGCTTTTGGGTAAGGGCAGTTTGACATCACTCCTGAGCAAAACTGTGGATAAGGAGAAAATAATTGATGTTCACTTGGATAGTTATAGCAAAAAGGGAAGCAAACACAACTCTGTTTGTTGATAATATTTCAAGTTTGGCTGAGTTCATTGTTTTAGAATATTTTCATAAAGGGTTCATTGCATGGAATTTTAGTGAAAAAGACAGTAAAATATTTACACAGCCTCTCTAAAGTACCTTAATTTGTTACCTGAGATGAGGTCAGTGGAGATACACATTTTCAAGGAGTATATACAGTTTATTTCATTTTAGGCACAGTGTTATCTACTCATTTTAGGCACAGTGTTATCTACTCATTTTTTGAGGTATGAATTGTCTTGTGGGACACACACTGATCAACTTCTGCTGTTTCAGAGGACACTAAGACTCTACGTGAACCTTTCAGGAACGTTTACAAGTTGCAATAAAGACTGGACTGACCTGAACTTCCTATGCTGGGTCCTGGCTTGGATTATCATGACAACCCTGTGCGAATGCCAAGGCCAAGTCACTGTGCACAGTTTGCACAAGAGTCATGCAAGGATGATGCCATGAACATCTGAGATCGTGTATACCCAGTCACAGAGCATTGGTAGCTGGAATCAACTACAAAATTCAGAATTGGCAATTAGGTAACCATTTCCCAGAGGGAGACTCATTAATCACTAGGAAAAAAAATACTAAAACAAAAGCTCCATTCTTCATTTTGTGATGGGCGCCTTGTGGAGAGTTTATTTTATTTAAAAGGTATGGTTTAGAGGAGTACAAAATGTTTAAACCATTGTGGGATTCAAATGAATGTAACAGTGACAGACAGTATCTGTGCCATTAATATTTCTAGTCCTAAGCCCTGAGTTTTCTTGAAGAAGTTACTCTTTAGGCAAACAGGCTCTGAAAGTTCAAGCAAAAAGCAGACGATTCTGTATACAAAATATCACCACCTTTCATCTAGAACAAGTGAAGTGAAATACAAAGTCAAGTTTAAATAATAAAAATTAAGTGCATTATTCTTTTTCACACCCCACCATCACGTAATTTCACAAAACAATGAATAACACCCTAAACACTTTAAATGCCCCTTTCCTTCATCTTTTGTTTCCTAGGACTGCACGCTCAATTTACAAATAGTAAGAAGTAAAAAGTTTCAGTATTAACTAGAACTGTCCTTTATTTAATGTCTGAGAGTAAACATCTATGGATGAGCAAGGCAACTTAAATTTATCTTCTCAGCTAATAAGAGATGTTGGGTATAATTTAAAAATTCTTCACAGCTTCCTTAATTTCTCTTTGATGCCTTGTAAGACTTATTCCTAATTAACCTACTGTAATAGCCAAATTTTGGATGAATAGAGACTCTTGTTGGAGGTTTATAAATGTCTAGCATATCATTGAGACAGACTGTTAATTACATTTTAATGATGTCTATGTATTCAACTGAAACTGAAACAGATTTTACATCTAAATAGCATCTTCTAAACAAGAAGCAGGGAAACCTTGAAATTTAGGTTAATGGCACTATAATCACCAGAGAGAGAATTGGTGTCCAGAATTACCATATTCTCTTATTAAACTTTTCAGAGTGAAATGTATTATTCAGTAACTGATTCCATGCAAAGAAATTGGGCTAAAACACTGTAACACACTCCAGTGTGTTCTTAACTCCATGGGGGCCAGAGTCAATGCAATGCTTGCTTGAGGGAGCCCAGGACACCTGATGGACCATAAGAACCTACTGCTGCAGCACTTGGCAATTTGAAATGCCAGGCATCTTCATCCCTGGGGTAGGGACATCCTTGTGGAATTACTGTTGAAATTGAATACATTCAAAAATGTAAAATTAGAAATTTAGCATTTTAAGTATTTCTCAGTTAATAGATACCATGGATATAATTTTAACAGGAATCTGTCCTTTTATAATGACTCCTATCCAAACTAAATCAAAGCTAATAGCAGAGTCTGGTGAAGATCATGACTACTATCACAGTACTCATATGTTGATCACAGTGACAAATCTGACCTCTGTTTCATACCAAGGGGAGAATCCTTGCTTTCTTGCACCAGAACCGCCACTGAACGGAGATGTTTGCTGAGCTCTTAATAGGGCCATTTCATCTAACTTGCATGTGTCAAAGAGAAACACAATTTCAGTATCTGGTATTATACCTGTTTTATAGAAAAGAGAATTGGCTCTGGCATCATTGTTTGAAGATTTTTTTTGTATTGCTGGTTTATTTTATTGCAGGGGGGTTTTTTGTTCGTTTTTTTTGGTTGGTTTTTTGGGGGGTTCTGGGGGATTTCTTGTAGATTGTTTTTTGGTTTTGTCTGCTTTGGCTTTGGTTTTTATTTTTTTAAAGTAAGTGATAAAGCGTAAGTAAAGCTCTCTCAGACCTGAAATGTAATACAAAGCAGTACTTCCCAGCTTTAGCCTACCCTTTAACTATCCTATTGGTAGGCTTGGTTCTCTTGGGCTTTTACATCCTAATCCAAGTTAGTTAGAAATGCTTACAAGGTGAATTGCTCTGCTCTGTGTTCCAGCAACTGTGCTCATGGTCTTTGCAAGGTTTGTAGAGTGGTTTTGTTTGGCAGTAAAAAAGGAATCAATCATTTGGACTTCAATCATACTGCTATAAATCTTACTGCTACATCATGAGCTAGGAAATGATTCTCAGACTTCTCTTATTATGTCTTTCAGAGACCTTGCACACATGCCCACCACATAATGTTACACAGCAGAGTATCCTCATTTGCACTACAGAGTTCAGTAACCTTGCACCTACTGTGTGTATGGCAAGGCTACTTCCAGAGGGAATTAGGCACTGTTAAGTATTGGTACAAAGGAATGTGACCTACTGCAACAAAGTTTTCACTTAAGTTACTTTCTGGACTGTCTCAATTTAGTATTTTCTAAGGTAAGACATGCAAATATCTTACTGATATTCAAGAACCATCTGGACGCAGTCCTGTGCCATGTGCTCTGGGATGACCCTGCTTGAGCAGGGGGGTTGGACCAGAGGAGCCACTGCAGTCCCTTCCAACCTGACCCATCCTGTGATTCTGTGACTGCATTTCTTACAAGCAGGTGTTAATTCTCTTACACTCTGTTGATAGCTGGGCACCCTAATGAGTCCCATAATTCAGTAGAATCTCATGCATATCTCTAACACAATATGTTACATTTTTTTCCTATATTATGGTTCCTCTAAAACAATATAACATATCTAGCATATAACATAAACCAGTAATGAATGTTAACCTTTCTCTGATAATACATTAAGAGGAATCTCAAATGCAGTTCTGAGGATTCTAAAGTGACAAACTATGAAGACAGGTAACTCTAAAAGGAACAGGGGAAAAAACTGCATTTCTTCATGACATAGTTATAGAACACATACTTAGGATAAATAATACACAGTTCAGATTAATAGAATAGTCATAGTCACAAAGGAAAGATTCCTTTCCTTCCTGCAGAGAACATTTTGATTACATCTAATCCATAAAGAACCAAGGACAGACATACACAGGAGAAAAAAAAGGAAAGACTTGAAAAGCGGAAAGCATGGGAAAGTTCTGATTGTGTGAGATTGGACAGAAATTTAATAATAGATTACCTGCACACCCATGATTTACTGACTCAAAACGTGGTAGGCAATCTATATATGAAATAGCCATGTCATGTTTTCAGTTGTGTGTGCCAAGTCTTATGTTATTTCACCCACTTTAAAGAACTAACACGTAAGAAAGTGAACAAAATGAACACATTAATCCCTTCAAACTGATTTAAATATTGTGGTACATTCAGCCCTCAGAACTGGAAGGTACATCAGGACTTTAAAAAAAATGCTACTGAAAATTATATTATATTCTTTATGAATCGTAATGATGGCTTCCAAGATGCTTTCTAGATTTAGTAAAATAAGCATAGTAACATAATCTACATCCATATATTTCTAAAATTACTGACTAGCAATAGAAATGTATAGATAAGAAATAAAGGGACAAGACTCATCAACTGTAACATCCCTGTGAATGCTATTGTGAGTTTCTTAATTGAATTCAAAATGTTCCTTCTCTTTCAGATAGCACAATGACTACTTCTCTATCTTTAATTGCTAAATTGAGACTGATTTAAACAGAATGCTTGCATTTGGACATTACATGGATGTGTGCATTTAAAGTTATATTTCACCAAGCGCTTGAAAGGAAAGTATTAAAAATATTCAACATAAAAATTTAAAGAGAAGCTCAAACATTATCCCTAGATTCTTTGGATTAGAATTGCAAATTCTCTTGAAATTCTTCAAAGAAATATTAAAATACTGAAACAAACCTGAAAACCCAGAAAATTTTAAAAATGAGGCTTTCAGAATCCAAATAATAGCAGTAAAGTTAATGGTTATGGACGAAAAATAAACCTATTTGTTTACAGAATGAATTTGCAAAGTCATTTTTAAGTACCACCTTTTTCTCTGACACCGTCTAATTACACTGGAAGTGCAATGCTGCCAAGAGGTTTCTTTTGTGTTTGTAGCCTTATTTTATTCTTCATAGCTCCTGGCAGCTGCTGTGAGTCAATGTACTGTTTTTAAAAGGAGGTGCATGAAAGACAGCATTAAATAATTATCTAATTGATGCAAACAAAAAGCTAGGTTGCTTTTTGCCTGCATTTGCTGACAGGTAAAAAGAAAGTAAAGCTGCTAGGGTTTATGGGGAACCTTTGACATCTGGAAATAGAAAGAACACTCTGTTTGCTAGATAAAACAAAAAAGCTTTTCCACCCTTTTGAAAAAGAAAATCTACATAGATAGTTGTTAAATATATGTCTATTTTTAAAGAATTGCACAGAAGGCAAAAAGCACAGAATTAATGACAATGTGAAATGGAAAGAGTCTCTCTCATAAATCCATATTCTTTCTCAAACGAAATAATATTGTACAGTTGACAGACTCTGAATATTTTCCCCTATATTTTGTATGCAGCTTTAAAAACTTTTACATGGATAGATACATCACTGCTAAAATGCCATAGTAGATGGTCTTGCTTACCATCACATGTTTGAGTAAAACAGTAAAAATCCTGATATTTGAATCAAGTTGCAGCCAAAAAGTCACAAAAAACCAGTACTCACTTCTTCTTTAGTCTTCTGTCCTTTTCTGCTTGGGTTCCAAGTTTGCCTAATCCCAGAGATTCCTGAGCTGCTGCCTCTGTTTCCATGTAACCTCCTGGAAAATAAAACAAAACAAACCAAACCCCCACCATATTTTCCCTTATCTCTCTCCCTGCCTCAACCCTTCAATCCCCCTCCCACCCACCATCATCATCTATGTTTGCTTCCTTAAGCTATGACATCTGGTGTTAGTGGAGAACATCTATCACCTGCAGAAGTAAATTCTGAAAAGCATTTACTATGTGGGAAAGAGTAGTGGAGGAATAAAAAAATGTTTTCTCCTCATTGTGTTTAGCAGAAATATATGACAAGAGCACCCTGATCTCCTTTGCCCTTTTCTTTGCCTCCTAAGGCTCAGTCTCGTGGTGCTAAGCAAGCAATGCTCTCACCATTTTTTAATCTTAGTTGAGAAATGTACAAATAAAAGTGCTTTCTCTAGAACTGTCTCTCTACTGTTGCCATAATACAGCATCACCTAATGTAGTGGAGATAAAGTCTTCATTTTGCTTTCATAGAGTCTTAGATGTCATTATCCCTGCAAACTCCGAGAGATGACACAAAGAATCTGTCAGGGAAGTAAAAAGCCTCCTACATCTCCCTGGAGGTGTCTTGTAGGCACCTAAATCCTGTCAAAGTCATGGGAACTGGAATAACTTATATAGAGTGACAAAGGAAGCTCGCAGTAAGCAAGGACATGCACCAAAATAAAGTCATGTTACAAACTAAGGACGTGACTGGTATGATCCATACGGCCACTGACATGACTTTCCTAGCTCAGAAGTGGAAAATGGTCTGAATTTTTTTCATTGCTGCCCTAATTCAAGAGGAGGGGACCTGCTCATGGAGCTCAGTACAGTCTCCTGGCTCTGGCTTCACACTGTCCTCTCATTCCCACATGAATGTGTACAGACAGAGGCACTGCAGCACTCCTGTGAAGGCTGCCTTCCTCCTGTGCTCCAGTGCAGAAGGTACTGGCACAAGAAACAAGACAACAGTATGGTAAAATGTTGATGCTTGACTCTGTTTGAATATGGCAATTTCTTATTTCACAGCTAATGGAGAGTGAGCAATTGTGGAGTGGACACTGGCATAATAAAAAAGCACGAAATAAATTGAGATATTTCTGTTCTGATTTGTTGATTTTAATAATAAAATAACGCATAAATGTTATGTAGTGAAATAGCACCACAGCCTTTCACAAGTCAGATTTATATGTGCTTCAATCAAGTGAGAACAAAACCTACTACTGCATCATGTCTATGATATAAAATTAGAAAAGCTTGGGTTTAAGCTGTTCTTTTAAAGCAGGTGCTGTTTTAACACTCCTTTTTGTCTAGACAGATTTTCCTTTATTAAAAGAGGACACTGCTTCTGCAAGTCTCACAATGAGAATGATGCAAATGAACATGAACGTATACTTTTCTTTACTTCATCTGCCTGTCCAACTCTTACAAAATCTTACTAAACGCTTCTTGCTGACTCTGGATTACATTTTCCATTCAGCAAACAATCAATATATCACACCTTTCTTGAGAGAGCAGCTCTCAGTATATTGGATAGAGATAGTATGAGTGCAGTGCAGTGAGGGTTTATTACAGGTTGCAGACTAGTTTGGGCATAATGCATTTCTCCATAAGACAAATAAATCTGGCCTTTGAATAACTGAGGGTACCTTGTATTGGATGTGGTGGCCACAATAGATATTTCCTAACAAGCTGACCTTTCCATAAGCCATGCAAATCAGCTTGCTTGGGCAAGTCTACAAATGCCTGGAATGCATTGTTTGGTTTAGGGTCTAGAATATTTAAGATGTAACATGAGAAGAATACATAAGTGTCTAATGCGGAGTTTGTCAAGTGAGAGAAGACTGGAAAAGAAGGAAGGAAGAAAAGAAAGGGCACTTGTGCTCCCTATAGCATTCCTTTTTTCTTCTCCAAAAACTTAAAGAAAACTAGAAGAATCTAGAAATCTCGAATCTTGATTCTAAGAAAGATCTCCTAAGGCATGAATTTGGCTTTGGACAATAATGCTAATGGTTTAGCAGAGATGGCAAAATTATCAAATAGTAAAATAACAAAATTCTGTCAAGGTTAGGAGTTGAATACTAATAATTTCAGAGTTCTGCAAGGAACACAGAGCAAGGAAAGATTCTGGGTAATAGCATGGCTCTATTGAACTTAGTGATACAACTCTGTTTCCATACTGTTTCTTAAATAAGAGTATATACATATGAACTTTTGAAGAAGAGGTATTTTCCACATTAAAAAATATAGGAAGGATATGTCTATTTTAAATTAGAGTGTTTAAGCAAGGAAATAAATTACATTCTTTTATTGATTTTGCAATATAAATTTAGATTATGAAAACCATACAAATATTTTGCAGTGCCATAGTGATAGGACTTGCTATATAAATTTCTGTGTAATATCTTACCACAAATAGAACTCCTAATTACATAGCTGCACAGATAACATACCTGTTGTGAAACTGAGTCAAGTACTACCACAACTGCTGTTTTTTAAATTTCATTGTCCCTTGCAATCATATTCTATCATTCTGCCACTGAATGAAAATGGCCACTCAATAAATGCTTTTCTTTTGATATGTTAAAAATTAAGGTGAGAAAAACTACTTGGTTTAAAAAGCTCAATGTCTTTTTAATTTCTGAAAAATATTTTGCTCCTACTTTTTGATTAGGTAACAATCTTACTGTTCATTTCATACATGCTACTAAACCTAGTTTGCATAACTAAAATGTGCATTATAGTGAAATCTTTGCTGCTGAGTTAAAAGATGGAAATCCCAAAAAATTAATATAATTGTAAATCACTAATATTTCATGACCTAGTATGGGGAATCGCAAATGGAGTTTATCAAATTCCATGTATGTATTATTAATCACAGTGGGTATTAAGAAATTAATCTATTGCCAGATTACATTGTTCCTCAGATAGTCTTTAAAGTTGTTACTTCATTTTCGTTCTGCATTCCAAAGAACTGCAGGGAAGACCAACACACTTACTACATCTTTGTTCTCTATGTACCTGAGTTACTGAGAAATTGCAGATTATTATGCATACACCATCAGTATCAGTAAAAAGGGTTATATGGAATGTAAATGTGAATTAATAAAGTCTAACTTTAGATGCAGTCTAAAGTTATAAAATTACCCATCAATGCAGAAGGTGCCATATAGGTGTATTTGACTCATTTATAGATTCTCATTGAAAACATTGAATAAGTCAGATTTATTCTTCTCATAGTGAGGAAAGAAAAAAGGGAATTCAGATTGCAATTAGAAATTAGGATAACCAATACATGGTTTTCACAGGCAGAAAGCAGAAGGTGGGAGTATAAATGCAGGATACTCAGTTTTTCAATTTTACTCCTATGCTTTGACCTTTTTTAACCTATTTTAGCAATAGATTTGTTAGCTGTGATAAGGACACATTGTAATACAAATGTAGGGTTTTAATTTCAGGCTTATGCTTGCTGCTTAAGTATTTACAATTAATGCAAAGCCTTAAAATTCTTTTACAAGTGTTACACGGTCACCACGGCAGCAAGATTTAGTGCCTCACAAACTTGTAATATCTGACATCTGCACGACTATGAAAGAGCCAGTATTTCAATTTTATTGGCACATTTATTCCAATTTGATACTCGTGTTGGCACGTGTCCACATAGACATATCCTACAGGAATAGGCAGAGGAAAATTTCTGCCATGAATGGAAGAGAATGAAACAGTCTTGGCGAGGGAAAAGGGCATAAGAAGCAGGAAGAAAACTAAGCACTGCTGTGAGCAGCAAAACTGTAAAAAGAAGTTGTTATCCTGAGGACATTCAGCAATAGGCACTAGAGGGCATATATTGACACAATGAAATCTGAAAAGCAGCTATGCCTTCTTGCAAGGGCCTTCTGTATCATATAGGTGCACCACTTATAGCCACTTACTGCTTACTAACTTCTCACCTTCTCTTTATGTGGTTATTTGAGCAAAAAGTGCTACCACTTCCACCCTACTTCAACAGACCATTGAAGCACCAGGTTCAGTAAAGAAGATGACTCCAGTAATTTGTGCCAGAACTCTCCTTTCATTTGCACTCCAGTCATGGAAAACTCTGGACAAATATAATTGCTGATAACAATGAAATTTAATGGGAAAGTTGTGCCAGACAAAACAGAAAAATGAGCAAATTGGAAACTGAAAAAAAAGAGCAAAATTAAAACCAGAAAAATGGCAGTGAAATGGTGACCTTAGCTTGTTACCACTAATTCCTTACTGAGCTGTCCAAGTCGAGCCTTCTCTTTTTTACCGAACAATCGTCCTATTGAAGACTTGATTCCTTTCTTCTTGGGAGCTTTGTGCAGGGAGTCCTGACTGCTGCTGACACTGCCAAGACCAATGCTTTCTGGCTCCAAAGAAGCAGGCAAACTACTGCAAAATTATAACAAAGAAATAGAATAGAAAACATGTCAAGATTTTTAGGTAATTTTTTATTTTCTTCTGAGCAGCTCTGTAAATAAATTAATTGGTTATAATTTAGTAATGATCTCCCAACAAGTGAAACAATCCCATCTTTAAATTATTTGGCAACATATAGCGCAACACAAGATCACATTTTCTCTGTCAGGGAAGGCTGAAAATAAATATTTTTCCTTTGCTAAGACAGATGTATGAAAAATAGATTAGTCAGCATTCTGATTTTATTTCTAGGATTTGTAGCATTGCTGCTTCCAGTAGTCATCAAAAGTGTATCTCAAAACAGAAATACCCAGCATGTACTTTAGCACTGATAAATATTTTCAGGGTCATGCAACAGACAGAAGGTAAGGTTTTTTCTCTTATGACATGGGGAACAGGGAAGAAATCAGGTAATTTTGGAATAGTTAAACAACATGATTTGAAAACAGTAACATGTGGTAAACTGTGAAGTACCCAATTCACACTACAAGCAACTTACCTTCTGGCATCATTGTGGTATGAAGAAGGAAGGGTATGAGTCATCCTGATAGCTCTGGGTGTTGGAGGAGGAGAAGTTTCACATTTGATTGTGGCTTTATCTTCACGCCCATCTTCTTCAACTACTGCAATCTGGGGAGAGAGACTCCAGTGAGGGCATATGAGCTTTGCAAGGACATTTCAACATATGCTGCAAGATATTGTCAAGTGGACTGATGCATGTAAGGTTTCAAGTGCAATTTTTTGAGCCAATTGTAAGGGTTCTTTTTTTTGAAATATGCTATTGGGAAGAACAATTGCCCAAGTATGGCAGCTTAAAGAACATATTTGAAAGAAATGAAATTATTCTTGTAGAAGAAGTTCATTCCCTTTCTGCTGAACTGTACATGAAGACAATCTTAGGTGTAAGTGGGTTTCTTGCATTAAACAGGATTATTCAGGTTAACTAAGTTTCTCAGGGATGTAAGAGAGAAGATCAATAAATAAACATGACCACTCTATTCACAGCACGTTACCAGAGTAGTCCGTATGCCTGACAATAGGCATGGACAAAGAGGAATTTGTCAGAGCATAAAATGATTTATCTTAAATACCATCTTCTGTCATGTAATCTCATAATCCGTGCCAGTTCTATAAACAACTTTATATCGCTCCAGAAGATTTCAAGGAATCTGTCTGTAGTTTCTCCAGCAAGAAGAATGGCCAAAATACATTTGAAGGTAATTCTTTTGTGTCCATACTTTTTAAAAATAAGTGTTCCTTTAAATTTGTGCTGTCGAGGCTACTACTCCAAGATTTCACTGGTGGGCCTTGATTCTGTGGCTCAGCAGTGACCCCTGGAAGCCTTTCCAAGTAGGATTAAAATGATTATGTTCAGGCATTAAGTGAAAAGGAGAGGAGGAGATTCAGTTGCTGGCAGGGGACCCAATTATCTAAATAGCAGAGGAATATGATAAATGTGCTCTCCCAAACTTCAAAAAAGCCCCAGTATCATACCTTTCTCCGATGCTTCCTTAGGTCGCTTGGCTTAGATTGGTAACAAAAACAGCAACAACAAAAAAATAATGATTAATGAATATTATTGAAGCATAAAAAATGCCTCACATTTGTTGTTCTCACATTCATGATGTGGGAAGCAAAGATTAATTTAATACTTTCCATATTATATACTAATTATACACTTGATGTCATAATGTAAGATAACCCCTGAAAAATATGTCATTCTGGGAAAGTAGGTTTGGGGTTTTTTTCCTAAAGTTACACTCTCCTTCAATTCCATAAACTTAGCAAAGAATTGGACATTTCAAGCCTATGGTAGTACTTTCTGTTTTTGAATTTTCATACAAGTACTTATATTGTCCCCAGCAAGAGTTTTTTTTCTAAGTTTTATCGAGTATTACAAATACACCAAGTAAAACCACAAAATATCATCACCAAACACCATGCCTGAAAAAGTGAATGGCATTTTCAGGAAATAAATACATATGCACCAATCTTCAGCAGTATTAAGTGGCAGCAGAAGACTGCTAGAATGGGTCTTGTTCAACCCCCTTTGCATTTTTATTTTTGGTAGATGTCTCATTCATTTAAAGAAAGCTGAAGATACTCTGCAGAATTTATTTACTGCATGGACCTGGGCTGTGGAAATTCATGCAGTACTGCTTCTCCAGCCAAACAACACAGGGTCATTTGGCAATTTGAGCTCTAGACACCAGGCTTCTACAAAACTCTTCCCAACTTAAAGCTTCACTTAGAGAATGTCTGACAGACTTGTGTCTGTTCCCAACCATCAAGGAAGTGATATTCAACACTGAACTCCTGCTGAAACAGTGCAGGGCAGAAGTGTCCTGAAATGGTTGATGAAGGAGAGCAAAGCTGTGGACTGTGCTGCTGACCACATTGTGGGGGGATGCTTCTACTGCTTACGGTAAGTCAAGAGCTCAACTGCAAGTCAGACAGAAACCCATCTGCGTTTCAGCGCAGTTAGAACTGGATGCCAGTAAGACCAAGGCAACCTGAATTGCAGAGGCTATGCTGTCATTTTGTGTTTGAATCTGATGAACCTACAGACCCAAAGCTACAGTTTTGAAATCCAGGCAACCGGGCAGTGCAGGTGTCTGCTGGTGGGGCAGTTTTACCATTGCTATTCACCCGCAGCCAGACTGCTTAGTTCAAATGGCTGGAGAAAGGGAACCAGACTGTGTATTTGGGAAGGTGCTGCTTTTGTGACGTAGGTGGCAGCACAGCAGCCTGCACACTCACCTCCTCCGCAATGACCTGCGCAACCAGTATTTTCATTTCTGCTGTTCAGCAGTGGGAACTGGGGGCAGCAAAGAGTAAGTCACAACTGCCCGCCTGGACTTCCTCTCTGCTGCCCTCAGATCCCAAGAAAGCAGCAAACACCATACTAAATTGGAAGAAGTAGAGGTGGATATGAGTAGTTGTCAGTTCCCAGGAAAAGGGAGTACTTGGCTAGATGAATATCAACAAAAGCCCCTACTCCCAGCTGAGATGAATGAACAGCCAGGCTTCATTTCCAGCTGCTCTTAGCAACCTTTTCTGTTAGGAGAGTCTCTACTGGGAATCAGTGCTGCTGCCTCCCAGGAACAGACCACAAGGGGACACTGGTGACATCACGACTATCAGAGAAAAAGCAGATAAAAAATGGGCTTACCTGTACCCTATTCTATTCCCTGTATGAGATCAGTAGAGTGGGCTGCTTTGATTCTCTCCTAGTTATTAGGGATTGATTCACCCCGGCTCCAAACTGGTTTGTAGCTCACACTGAACACTGAACCCTGCATCTGTACTCAGATCAGTATCAGAGTTGTACATCTTAAATATTTTGACACATACTATCTTCAGATATTTGACAGATGTACTGTTTCTTTTTGTCTAGGATCAAAATTAAATTCCTTGTAAATCCCTTTCCAAATCGAACCAGACATTTTTGAATGCGCCCTCAAAGGCACAGCAATGTTAGAAATGCTTTGCATGGTAATTTCTTGGTGGCTTGATGTCTATGTGCGAGCTGCTTGTAATGTTGAAATCTATCAGTTAAATGAATTACTGGAAACCAAAGAACTTATTTCAAGTGCGTGATATATGGTCATGAAGAATGTACAAAAATGCTGCAAGTATAAAAGGGTATACCAAATATAGTATATATAGATATACCAAGTATATCCAAATGATCACATATAATAAGTATTTGAACGTCTTAATGTCTTCTAGACATTTCCTAGAAGTTTAAGTTCAGCAATAGCTCCACGGACTATTATGTAATAACTTTATCACCTAAGAAGCTTCCATTAGTAAACATTTTTTACATATAAGTAATTCCAGTGATCAGTTCTGTTTCTTATTAATTCCATGGCCTGTGTGCTGAAGGGCCTCAGCAATCCTATCATTGTGTCCCTAGTGAATCGTGCAATGCTTAATGCTATAACAAAGCCCAAAGACACCTAATGTCCATATTCTAGAGATTTTGCTATCTGTATGGATGATGAAGATGTGAATAAAGAATTAGAGACATGAGCCAGTCATACAGTGAAATGATTAAGTACTTAATACAAGAAACATCACATCAAATACTGTCATCACAAGGTTTCTTACCAGCGTCATAACCCCCATTCTGTCCATCTCCCTGGCTGGACTGCGAGGGGTGAGTTTGGGAGTTGAGTGTCCGCTGGGAGGAGATGAGCTTGCCAGTGACGATGCTGTCACTGAGCCAGTAATGGAGGTACCTTGGTGGACTCTGGCTAGATTTAAGCCTTCCAGACTCACACTGGCCACTCTGTTCTCTATCTCTTCAGCACGCAATTCTGTCGACTCCTTCTCTTCTTGGATTAACCTTATTAAGTAAAAGAAGAATGCTCTTGCTGTATTTGTCTCTTCATATCCCCAGAGCAAAACTAAAAACCATTTCCTTCCAAATGAGATTTGAAAGTAAGAGCAAACAAAGATGAGTGTCACAGATAATTAAAAAATACCCTTTCCAACATTATTTTCCTAATCACCAGAGTTATCAAATTATTTTTCTCAAGTCCTCCATCCACAAAACCTGTTTGAAGAATGTGTCCAACAGCAAGATTTGATGTATGACATTTCAGGAATATTGGTTCCTTTGCAAAGGAGCCAGAATAGGGCAGGGGAGTTAACAATCCGACTTACCACAGATAACTAATTCCAAGCTTACGTTGGCTTCATCTGATTATCTTTTGCTAAATCACAAAGTTAATAGTCAAATGAAATTGGGCCTTCAAGAAGGGAATTGCTAAAATAATCCATATTAATGAAACAAGAGAACATGCAAAACAAATTGTCTGTTTTGCCCCTACAATTTGATGAAAAAATGATATTTGCTTCTAAAGCATTGTGTTTTTAAGTGAATTTCATTAAAATAGCTTTCTTGTTAGCAAACAATATAGGCTTCTTAAGCATCTATCACCTCAATAGTATGCTTCCACTGGGTTCTTTAGTTTTGTTTTTTAATTGTGATTGCATCTCAAATGTAAAAATATCTTTAAAATAAAATATTTGTTTATAAGTCCTTTGCCTATAAACCCATGTTAGGAGTAGTCTGTTTTTGCAAAGAGAAGGAAAAATTATGCGAGGTCAGTGTTAAATGAGAGAATACAAATTTTGGGGAGGCTGAAACTGTGAACCAGGCTTTTCTGAGTGAAATGAAGCAAGTACAATAAATAAAACCATAATACATTGAAAATAGAAACCTAAAAATTCCTGTGCTGTGATAAACCTTCTTCCCTAACATCCATTTCAGAATTTGTGTAAAACACCTACAATTCTTTTGGAAATAATGCAGGGCAGAAACTTAAAGGCCAATAATATTTTGAAAGGGAATTATAACAACATTTTTCATTTTAGTAATCTAAATTATGAATCATCTTGCATAATAAAACAAATCTAAGGCAAAATACATTTTTAATCTCTTTGATACCTCAAAAAATTTGATAAACCCTTATATTGTTTGTCAATTTAAAAAACCCAAAACAAACCAAGAAAACATGAAATGCAGTACAGTTTATAAGACTATCCTTGTAGAATGACTTCTGCTGAACCATATTAAAAAAATACAAAATTACATACCTGGACCTTTAATAATGGTTGCTATGATAATAAAAGCCTAGACTTCAGTACAAGATTAGCAGTTGGGGAAATAAACAACTCTCAGTAGGCTTCGAGTAAAAATGGCTGTATAAAAAGTGCATCCTTGCTTCCCTTTCGAGGTAAAACTCTACCTAATATCTAAGTCAAGACCCTGCGTTAAGCAAAACAGTGATCTGATGCAGGGTGGCACAAATAATATTCCACTATGTCACCTGCAAGCACAGTTCCTTGTGAAAACCCTTTACTGTATTTCTTCTTAAACTGACAAAAGACTAGAATTGTTTAAAAACAAATATAAATGTTGCAGTGTCCTGGTTTGAAAAGGAAGTGAGTTTTTAAAGGAAGTTATAGTCAAACCAGTCAGTGGTCAGACTGAATATTGACACCTGGTACGACCACTGAAGAGATTTGTCACCTGTGAGAACACAGGGAGATAAAGGAGAGAATCCCAGAGGAACTTGCTCTTGTGTTCCGGCTGTTGAAGGGAGCAGATCTCCTCCCCCGCCCAGCCTGAGGCCTGAAGCTGGGCCTGGGCCTGGCTGGGGAGGGGCAGCCATGCGGCCTGAGCAGAGAGGTAGGCCGGAGCCGGAGAGAGAGAGAGGGTGGAAGGGAATGGAACTGAGCCAGCTTCTGCAGGATGGAAGGGTGGAGAGACGAGGAGATGGTTTTCTACCCCCTCCCCCCCCCAGAGAGAGAGACTGTGCTGGCCGAGGAGCGGAGCGGGGGAGGTTCCCGGCCATGGGAGTCCTGGAGTTGCTGTGAGGCTTCCCGACGGCAGTAGAGCCTAAGACTTTTAACCCTTCCTTGGGAAAAGAAAGCTTTATGAAACATTAATCCTCCTGAGCAGTGTTTTGAGTGAGAAGAGAGACAGCCTGGAATCCTGTGACGTTAGAGGAATTGATGGGAAGAATCCAAGGTGGGAGGAGATGATGGAGTGGCTTTTGGCTGGACTTTTCTTGTATAGCCATAGACTGAACCAATCTGTCTTTAATACATGAGACTGCATTTAGGTGGATGCAGTGGCTGGATGCCAGATAAGGTGACCTGCTGCAGTGATGCCAAGTGTGAAGTGGAGGAGGAAGGAGAGAAGATGAAGAGGGTGTGGTGGTGCCCTCTGTCTTCAGTGAAGAAGAGACCCTCGGCCCCAGGGGTTGTAAAATGGGGGGGGACTGTTGTCCCAAAAAAGGAGCTTCTGGTACTTGGCAAAGCATCGTTGAATCCTGAGGGCAGTTTCGGTCCATGGATGGTGCTGAGAGCACCACACATGGAAGGACACTATGGTTTACAAGAGAGACTCCTCTCTTCTTTGATGGACTGAGACTTGATTATTTGAGTATTGTTAACTGATCAGGAAATCCAAGGTTTTGTCTGATTGTGTGAAGGGTGGAAGTTGGGAGGAGGAGGAATGTTTCGGAGAGTTTTCATTCTGTTTCCTGTGTGTTTCTTTCCCTTTAGTGTAGATTAATAAAGTTTTTTTTTCCCTTCTATTTCTAAGTTTGAGCCTGCTCTGCTCTGTTCCTGATCACATCTCACAGCCGTTATTGGTAAAAATATATTTTCATGGGGCACTGGCATTGCGCCCAGCGTCAAACCATGACAGGCATCTATAGCTTCCTGAACTGGCCACAGTGCTGACTTCTTTATAATAACAGAAAACAGAAAAAAAAATGGATAAGGTTCTCTCTTCTAGGTGCACTGTTTTAAGGAGATTTACCTTCCCAACACCAAAATATCTCTTCAACTCTGCATCTTGACAGGTGTAAGAAAAGGTTTGAGAAAACAGGAGCATAATCCTATCTGAAAGAACACATTCTGGAACAGCAAAAAATGCGAAGCTCTAGATTTATAACAAAAGGTTTTCCCCTGAACAGGAAAGTTAGTCAAATTTAATATGTCCAGTAGAGTTCTTCCTTTAAAGTTACCTTGATCAGAGTATGATTATCTTTTGCCAAATCAGCCTGTCTTGTTTTGGTTATATTTCTAACCACAGTATTTTTTTATAGTATTACCAGAAAGTCCCTAACACAGTTACTAACATTTCCTTCATCTCCTTCTAGAAAAACAGTCACTAATGAGATGATGTTTTTCAAACACCAAGCTTTTTTTAAAGCTGCCCTTACTGAAAAACATCAGAATGCTTCAAGCTTAAAATATGGTTTCCTTTATAAAATCACTTAAACATTTCATTTGATTCTCTACCACTTCATTAAATTTGCACAGATATTATTAAAATATCTTCTATTCATTACCTGTTTCCAAACATATGATCCAGCTTGGAGCATGAATAATCATATTCTGTGTCTACAGAGAAAATCAAAACCACATCTTAGAAAACGTGGCTTATAATAGATTTAACATAGGGATAATTACCAGAAGAAAGCATGAAGAGCACTGAAATAAAATATTTCTGATAAGAGGTTGTTCCTGAGTAAGTGGAGTCATGTGTAACAGTGAAAAAGACCTTGAAAAGAGGACTGTGAACAGCCGTCTGTGAAATCTGCCATGTGTTAGCCTCCTCTAACTTCTCTTCAACTGGCCAACAGTTCTTCACTTGGAACATTTTTTGAAAGAAATTTCTATGGTTAGGAAAGAAAGACCCAGTTGTTATCTTCACACAGTCAATACCCTCCTCTGGAAAGCAGACACATTATCAATCCTCTAAATGAACAAGTTGTTTGCTAACTGTCATGAGTCATACCCGACCTCAAGCACTAAAGGAAGCTTGAAGCTGTAATCCTAAGTGCATCTCAGCTCGTTCAGGCTACATACCTGATTTCTTTATTGATTGCATCTAGCTGCTCCTGAAGCATCATGGCCAGAGTCTGGGCATCGGAATGGCCACTTGGTGACAGCAGGTCCATGGAGCTGAAAAGTGTTTCTCTATCATCATCGTCGATGTCAGACATCTCAGTGTCACTCTCAAATGGATGACTACTCAGAACCCCGATCTGCTGCGTCCTATTCCACTCGTGATCGCCCAGTGATTTTACCTGAACAGGAATTAGGACATACATGGCTTATGTCAGGGAAAACTGCAAAGCCAAACTTCAGGAAAAATGGGAAAGGAAAGCAACTAACATTTCAAAATACTTATTTAATTATTAGCGCTCCATTAATGCTTGCAATATTATTGCAAATAGCATAAAGTATTTTCACATTCTTGTAAATTAGGTACACAATTACTGTCAGGAAAATTTATACAAAAAGACACTCTGGAAAGACAAATAATCAAGTGTGTTTGAACTTTGATGTCTAAACGTCAACATTTTTTGCCTTCATTTTAGTACAACAGTACTCTGAGCAGGTATAGGAAAACCCCTACTCTCTGGGCTGGGTTTTCTTGTTTGGTGGCTTGCTTTTTCTGCTGTTGTTTTTTTCCTGGAAGGAAACACCACAAACTGTAAGCTTAACAGCCTCAAATACATTCTCTTTTCAGGGAATATATGAGAAGAAGTTGGGGGTTAACCTTTGGTTCATCTCTGCGTACTCCCATCCGGCCTCTTCTAGGTCTCCTTATCACTTTAGTTGACCGATAGTCAGACTGGCTATCAACCAGCGAGCCCACCGAGTACCTCAGCTCTGTTGATGTGTCCAGGTGAGGTCTATAAACAGAATTCCATAAGTGGACTGAGAGAGTAATAGGAATAACAACAATCCAATGACTTTCAGTGTAGGAACCCAGATTTCTTTTTTTAAACAAATTTTTATGTATCACATAATAAATGAGAAAACCATATCACAAAACATAATTTAGTAGTGAAAAATTGAAATCCTTGTATGAGAAAAGTAAGGGGGAAACCAAATAATAAAACCTCTGATTTTCTTAAATGAAGGCTGTACATAGAAATACTTACCATCCAAAACTTTAAAAAGAAAAAACACATTTCAGGATAATTAGAACTGGCAGCTGAATGTACTATCCTGTATATTCATAAATATGCCGGAGGTTACTCTAAGCACGTTACATGTTCATGAGTGAGCATATCAATAATGCTTTCCCGCTGTAAGTCTGTACTCTACATTATGAAAATATTAGTGAACTGACCTGTGATATTTAACACTGGTTAGGAATTACTAATCTTTATTTGATGACGCTTTTCAGAGCTTTAACCCCCAATTTTTCCTATAGCCCTGGTAAGTCCTGGTAAGTGAGGCATATACATGATAACTTCAGCACATCTTTTCTGGTTTACAAACAGTGGTCCCTGACCTCTCTGTCCTTAGTCAAACATCAGCACCAAAAGTTCACTGCATGGTGCAGTAAAAGCATCCTAACCATGGGCTGTGGAACCAAGTCAGAAGAGCAAAGGCTCCATGCACCATTTGAGAATTCAACCACAGAAGTAGAGACCTCAACAATTTCTGTTTCTTAACACACCAGCAATCTCCATATAACAATATATGAATAGCATGATCACAGTAAAAAAACGAAATGTAACAAAAGACCCCCATAGGGCAGTGACTGTTTGTATCTTCTGTGCACAGTAATTGTCTCAATAGAACTCTGTTCTGATAATCAATAATATTTGGCAGTTGGGAAGCAAGTTGGCAGAAAAAATTAAACAGTCCAGGTTCCAGTCTCTAGCTGTAGATATTAATCTGCTGACCAGCTTCATTATTTTCCTGAAAGCACAAACTCCAGCCAACGCAGAATTGAATACAGGCTGAGAATAGGAAGTATTTAATGCTCAGCTTGCTATGCCTGAGAGAGCTGGGAGCTTCATGAAGTGAGGTTACAGAAGGGAAACTATATTGTTTAGCAGAACCTGCTGAATTCCCAAGATATTTAGATAGCTTATCAAGTTCAAAACAGCCCTTTGACAAGGGCTAATCAGCTCCTGTTTAGAGGACAGGCTAGTGATACTTGTCTACCCAGCAAGAAAAGCTGCTGCTCACCAAGAATGACTGCTCCAAACCCAAAGCTGCTGTTTGCTGCAGCAGTTCA